>OU342741.1:99885979-100095975 GCA_910589775.1 Avena eriantha
GAAAAGAACAGACATGCAATGACTTATGTGGTTTGTTTAGAAGAACACACATGCAATGACTCTGGGTTGTGGTTCATGAAAAGAACAGACGGGCAATGACACTGGTGGATCCTTATGTGGTTTATGGAAGGAACAAACATGCAATCACACTAGGTGGATCCATATGTGGTTTATGGAAGTAACACACATGCAATGACACTGGGTGTGGTTCATGAAAAGAACAGACATGCAATGACACTGGTAGATCCTTATGTGGTTCATGAAAAGAACAGACATGCAATGACACTGGTGGATCCTTATGTGGTTTGTTTAGAGGAACAGACATGCAATGACTCTAGTCGTGGTTCATGAAAAGAACAAACATGCAATGACACCGGGTGTGGTTCATGAAAAGAACAGACATGCAATGAATTATGTGGTTTGTTTAGAAGAACACACATGTAATGACACTAGGTGCGGTTCATGAAAAGAACAGAGAGGCAATGACACTCGTGGATCCTTATGTGGTTTGTTTAGAAGAACACACATTTAATGACACTAGGTGTGGTTCATGAGAAGAACACACATCCAATGACACTGGTGGATCCTTATGTGGTTTGTTTAGAGCAACAAACATGCTATCACACTAGGTGGATCCATATGTGGTTTATGGAAGTAAAAGACATGCAATGACACCGGTAGATCCTTATGTGGTTCATGAAAAGAACAAACATGTAGTGAAACTAGGTGTGGTTCATGAATAGAAAAGACATGCACTGACACTGGGTGTGGTTCATGACAAGAACACACATGCAATCACACTGGTGGATCCTTATGTGGTTTATGGAAGGAACACACATGCAATCACACTGGTAGATCCTTATGTGGTTCATGAAAAGAACAGACATGCAATGACACTGGTGGATCCTTATGTGGTTTTTTTAGAGGAACAGACATCCAATGACTCTAGCCGTGGTTCATGAAAAGAACAGACATGCAATAACACCGGGTGTGGTTCATGAAAAGAACAGACATGCAATGACTTATGTGGTTTGTTTAGAAGAACACACATGCAATGACTCTGGGTGTGGTTCATGAAAAGAACAGACGGGCAATGACACTGGTGGATCCTTATGTGGTTAGTTTAAAAGAACTCACATGCAATGACACTAGGTGTGGTTCATGAGAAGAACACACATCCAATGACACTGGTGGATCCTTATGTGGTTGTTTAGAGGAACAGACTTGCAATCGCACTAGGTGGATCCATATGTGGTTTATGGAAGTAAAAGACATGCAATGACCCCGGTAGATCCTTATGTGGTTCATGAAAAGAACAGACATGTAGTGAAACTAGGTGTGGTTCATGAAGAGAAAAGACATGCACTAACACTGGGTGTGGTTCATGAAAAGAATAGACATGCAATCACACTGGTGGATCCTTATGTGGTTTATGGAAGGAACAGACATGCAATCACACTAGGTGGATCCATATGTGGTTTATGGGAGTAACACACATGCAATGACACTGGGTGTGGTTCATGAAAAGAACAGACACGCAATGACACTGGTAGATCCTTATGTGGTTCATGAAAAGAACAAACATGCAATGACACTGGTGGATCCTTATGTGGTTTGTTTAGAGGAACAGACATGCAATGACTCTAGCCGTGGTTCATGAAAAGAACAGACAGGCAATCACATGCAATGACACCGGTGGATCCACGTCTGGTTCATGAGAAGAACACACATCCAATGACACTAGTAGATCCTTATGTGGTTCATGAAAAGAACAGACATGCAGTGAAACTAGGTGTGGTTCATGAATAGAACATACATGCACTGACACTGGGTGTGGTTCATGAAAAGAACAGACATGCAATCACACTGGTGGATCCTTAGGTGGTTTATGGAAGGAACAGACATGCAATCAGACTAGGTGGATCCATATGTGGTTTATGGAAGTAACACACATGCAATGACACTTGGTGTGGTTCATGAAAAGAACGGACATGCAATGACTCTATCTGTGATTCATGAAAAGAATAGACATGCAATGACACTGGTGGATCCTTATGTGGTTCATGAAAAGAACAGACAGGCAATGACACTGGTGGATCCTTATGTGGTTTGTTTAGAAGAACACACATGCAATGACATTGAGTGTGGTTCATGAGAAGAACACACATCCAATGACACTGGTGGATCCTTCTGTGGTTTGTTTAGAGGAAGAGGCATGCAATCACACTAGGTGGATCGATATGTGGTTTATGGAAGTAAAATACATGCAATGACTCTAGTAGATCCTTATGTGGTTCATGAAAAGAACAGACATGCAATGAAACTGGGTGTGGTTCATGAATAGAACAGACATGCACTGACACTGGGCGTGGTTCATGAAAAGAACAGACAGGCAATCACACTGGTGGATCCTTATGTGGTTTATGGAAGGAACAAACATGCAATCAGACCTGGTGGATCCATATGTGGTTTATGGAAGTAACACACATGAAATGCCACTGGGTGTGGTTCATGAAAAGAACAGACATGCAATGACAATGGTAGATCCTTATGTGGTTCATGAAAAGAACAGACATGCAATGACACTGGTGGATCCTTATGTGGTTTGTTTAGAGGAACAGACATGCAATGAATCTAGCCGTGGTTCATGAAAAGAACAGACATGCAATGACACCGGGTGTGGTTCATGAAAAGAACAGACATGAATGACTTATGTGGTTTGTATAGAAGAACACACATGTAATGACACTAGGTGTGGTTCATGAAAATAATAGAGAGGCAATGACACTGGTGGATCCTTATGTGGTTTGTTTAGAAGAACACACATTTAATGACACTGGGTGTGGTTCATGAGAAGAACACACATCCAATGACACTGGTGGATCCTTATGTGGTTTGTTTAGAGGAACACACATGCAATCACACTAGGTGGATCCATATGTGGTTTATGGAAGTAAAAGACATGCAATGACACCGGTAGATCCTTATGTGGTTCATGAAAAGAACAGACATGCAGTGAACCTGGGTGTGGTTCATGAATAGAAAAGACATGCACTGACACTAGGTGTGGTTCATGAAAAGAACAGACATGCAATCACACTGGTGGATCCTTATGTGGTTTATGGAAGGAACAGACATGCAATCACACCTGGTGGATCCATATGTGGTTTATGGAAGTAACACACATGCAATGACACTGGGTGTGGTTCATGAAAAGAACATACATGGAATGACACTGGTAGATCCTTATGTGGTTCATGAAAAGAACAGACATGCAATGACACTGGTGGATCCTTATGTGGTTTTTTAGAGGAACAGATATGCAATGACTCTAGCCGTGGTTCATGAAAAGAACAGACATGCAATGACACCGGGTGTGGTTCAGGAAAAGAACAAACATGCAATGACTTATGTGGTTTGTTTAGAAGAACACACATGCAATGACTCTAGGTGTGGTTCATGAAAAGAACAGACGGGAAATGACACTGGTGGATCCTTATGTGGTTTGTTTAGAAGAACACGCATGCAATGACACTAGGTGTGGTTCATGAGAAGAACACACATCCAATGAGACTGGTGGATCCTTATGTGGTTTGTTTAGAGGAACAGACATGCAATCACACTAGGTGGATCCATATGTGGTTTATGGAAGTAAAAGACATGCAATGACACCGGTAGATCCTTATGTGGTTCATGAAAAGAACAAACATGTAGTGAAACTAGGTGTGGTTCATGAATAGAAAAGACATGTACTGACACTGGGTGTGGTTCATGAAAAGAACATACATGCAATCATACTGGTGGATCCTTATGTGGTTTATGGAAGGAACAGACATGCAATCACACCTGGTGGATCCATATGTGGTTTATGGAAGTAACACACATGCAATGACACCGGGTGTGGTTCATGAAAAGAACATACATGCAATGACACTGGTAGATCCTTATGTGGTTCATGAAAAGAACATACATGCAATGACACTGGTGGATCCTTATGTGGTTTGTTTAGAGGAACAGACATGCAATGACTCTAGCCGTGGTTCATGAAAAGAACAAACATGTAATAACACCGGGTGTGGTTCATGAAAAGAACAGACATGCAATGACTTATGTCGTTTGTTTAGAAGAACACACATGCAATGGCTCTGGGTGTGGTTGATGAAAAGAACATACGGGCAATGACACTGGTGGATCCTTATGTGGTCTCTTTGGAAGAACACGCATGCAATGACACTTGGTGTGGTTCATGAGAAGAGCACACATCCAATGACACTGGTGGATCCTTACGTGGTTTGTTTAGAGGAACAGACATGCAATCACACTAGGTGGATCCATATGTGGTTTATGGTAGTAAAAGACATGCAATGACACCGGTAGATCCTTATGTGGTTCATGAAAAGAACAGACATGTAGTGAAACTAGGTGTGGTTCATGAATAGAACAGACATGCACTGACACTAGGTGTGGTTCATGAAAAGAACAGACATGCAATCACACTGGTGGATCCTTATGCGGTTTATGAAAGGAACATACATGCAATCACACTAGGTGGATCCATATGTGGATTATGGAAGTAACACACATGCAATGACACTGGGTGTGGTTCATGAAAAGAATAGACATGCAATGACTCTAGCTGTGATTCATGAAAAGAACAGACATGCAATGACACTGGTGGATCCTTATGTGGTCCATGAAAAGAACAGACAGGCAATGACACTAGTGGATCCTGATGTGGTTTGTTTAGAAGAACACACATGCAATGACACTAAGTGTGGTTCATGAGAAGAACACACATCCAATGACACTGGTGGATCCTTATGTGGTTTGTTTAGAGGAACAGGCATGCAATCACACTAGGTGGATCCATATGTGGCTTATGGAAGTAAAAGACATGCAATGACTCTGGTAGATCCTTATGTGGTTCATGAAAAGAACATACATGCAATGAAACTAGGTGTGGTTCATGAATAGAACAAACATGCACTGACACTAGGTGTGGTTCATGAAAAGAACAGGCAGGCATTCACACTGGTGGATCCTTATATGGTTTATGGAAGGAACAAACATGCAATCACACTAGGTGGATCCATATGTGGTTTATGGAAGTAACACACATGCAATGACACTAGGTGTGGTTCATGAAAAGAACAGACATGCAATGATACTGGTAGATCCTTATGTGGTTCATGAAAAGAACAGACATGCAATGACACTAGTGGATCCTTATGTGGTTTGTTTAGAGGAACAGACATGTAATGACCCTAGCCATGGTTCATGAAAAGAATAGACATGCAATGAAACCAGGTGTGGTTCATGAAAAGAACAGACATGCAATGACTTATGTAGTTTGTTTAGAAGAACACACATGCAATTACTATGGGTGTGGTTCATGAAAAGAACAGACGGGCAATGACACTGGTGGATCCTTATGTGGTTTTTTTAGAAGAACACGCATGCAATGACACTAGGTGTGGTTCATGAGAAGAACACACATCCAATGACCCTAGTGGATCCTTATGTGGTTTGTTTAGAGGAACAGACATGCAATCACACAAGGTGATCCATATGTGGTTTATGGTAGTAAAAGACATGCAATGACACCGGTAGATCCTTATGTGGTTCATGAAAAGAATAGACATGCAGTGAAACTAGGTGTGGTTCATGAATAGAACAGACATGCACTGACACTGGGTGTGGTTCATGAAAAGAACAGACATGCAATCACACTAGTGGATCCTTATGTGGTTTATGGAAGGAACATACATGCAATCACACTAGGTGGATCCATATGTGGTTTATGGAAGTAACACACATGCAATGACACTGGGTGTGGTTCATGAAAAAAGCAGACATGCAATGACTCTAGCTGTGATTCATGAAAATAACAGACATGCAATGACGCTGGTGGATCCTTATGTGGTTCATGAAAAGAACAGACAGGCAATGACACTGGTGCATCCTTATGTGGTTTGTTTAGAATAACACACATGCAATCACACTAAGTGTGGTTCATGAGAAGAACACACATCCAATGACACTAGTGGATCCTTATGTCGTTTGTTTAGAGGAACATGCATGCAATCACACTAGGTGGATCCATATGTGGTTTATGGAAGTAAAAGACATGCAATGACTCTGGTAGATCCTTATGTGGTTCATGAAAAGAACAGACATGCAATGAAACTGGGTGTGGTTCATGAATAGAACAGACATGCACTGACACTAGGTGTGGTTCATGAAAAGAACAAACATGCAATCACACTGGTGATTCCTTATGTGGTTTATGGAAGCAATAAACATGCAATCACACTAGGTGGATCCATATGTGGTTTATGGAAGTAACACACATGCAATGACACTGGGTGTGGTTCATGAAAAGAACAGACATGCAATGTCACTGGTAGATCCTTATGTGGTTCATGAAAAGAACAGACATGCAATGACACTGGGTGTGGTTCATGAATAGAACATACATGCACTGAAACTGGGTGTGGTTCATGAAAAGAACAGACATGTAATGGCACTGGTGGGACCATCCTTATGTGGTTCATGAAAAGAACAGACATGCAATGACACTGGTGGATCCTTATGTGGTATGTTTAGAGCAACAGACATGCAATGACTTAAGCCGTGGTTCATGAAAAGAACAGACATGCAATGACACCGGGTGTGGTTCATGAAAAGAACAGACATGCAATGACTTATGTGGTTTGTTTAGAAGAACACACATGCAATGACACTAGGTGTGGTTCATGAAAAGAATAGACGGGCAATGACACTTTGGATCCTTATGTGGTTTGTTTAGAAGAACACGCATTCAATGACACTGGGTGTGGTTTATGAGAAGAACACACATCCAATGACACTGGTGGATCCTTATGTGGTTTGTTTAGAGGAACACACATGCAATGACACCGGTGGATCCAAATGTGGTTCATGAGAAGAACACACATCCAATGACACTAGTAGATCCTTATGTGGTTCATGAAAAGAACAGACATGCAGTGAAATTGGGTGTGGTTCATGAATAGAACATACATGCACTGACACTGGGTGTGGTTCATGAAAAGAACAGACATGCAATCACACTGGTGGATCCTTAGGTGGTTTATGGAAGGAACAGACATGCAATCACAGTAGGTGGATCCATATGTGGTTTATGGAAGTAACACACATAGAATGGCACTGGGTGTGGTTCATGAAAAGAACAAACATGCAATGACACTGGTAGATCCTTATGTGGTTCATGAAAACAACAGACATGCAATGACACTGGTGGATCCTTATGTGGTTTGTTTAGAGGAACAGACATGCAATGACTCTAGCCATGGTTCATGAAAAAAACAGACATGCAATGACACCGGGTGTGGTTCATGAAAAGAACAAACATGCAATGACTTATGTGGTTTGTTTAGAAGAACACACATGCAATGACACTGGGTGTGGTTCATGGAAAGAACAGACAGGCAATGACACTGGTGGATCCTTGTGTGGTTCATTTAGAAGAACACGCATGCATTGACACTGGGTGTGGTTCATGAGAAGAACGCACATCCAATGACACTGGTGGATCCTTATGTGTTTTGTGAAGGGGATATGTCCGAGAGGCAATAATAAAGTGGTTATTATCTTATTCCATGTTTATGAAAAATGTTTATTTTACATGCTATAATTGTATTGATCGGAAACGTCAATACATGTGTGTTTAATAAACCAAAAGGGTTCCTATTTATGCCTCTCTTATAGACTAGCTCGTTGATTAACAAGATGATCAAGGTTTCCTGATCATGGACATTGGATGTTGTTAATAACGAGGTCACAACATTGGTGGAATGGCGTGATGAACATTCATACGAAGTATAGCATTACGATCAAAGTCATTATGTTTATATTGCTATAACACTATACGAAGTAATCTTTATACTTAGACCATGAGATCATGTAAATTGCTAACACTGGAAGAGTATCTTGATAACATCAAACGTCACACCTTAACTGTTGCGTCCGCAGCATAGAAAACAAAAAATTTCCTACGGTGTGAACTACACGACAAGATCTATCTACTAGGTACAAAGCAACGGGTGGACATAAATCCAACGAGAACTTACCCTCGGAGACAATGAGTTTTGTTAATGAGTAGGAACTCGTGGTTGACGTAGTCGTACACTCGCTGATCTCAAGATCGTGAGGTAGTCCGAGCACCGCAACTCAGCAGCGCATCCGCACTCGCACACACGTTCAAGCCACCGGAAAACCTCCACCTCCTCGCTCCAGCGATCCAGCGGAAGCAGCAACTCCTTCTAGACGAAATGCCATCGGGAACATGTATCTCGCTAATCCAAGACCATGGGGAAATAATTCTAGAGGGGGAGAGAGATCCTTCACATGGAGGTGTGAGGATGCAGGAGGGAATGGGTGGCCTTTTATAGGAGGAGGGGGGTGCCCCCTCTCTCCATGGCCGGTGCATGGGGGGTGACCCCTCACCTCCCAGATTCATGTGGTGGTAACCCCTCCACATTAAAATGCCTCTTCACATTCCCTTTTAAAGTCTCCACTTTAAATGCATTAAATTTCTCCAAATTTAATGCTCTCTCATTTAATAAAACTCTTTTTATTAAATTTATTCAGAATTTTGTTAATTACTTTAATTAACAAACATTCACATATAGCCCCTTGCAATATTTCAATATCACATGGAGAACCACTTTCTGCAATTTTACCCGAAACAATTTCCGGTTTCTATTGAAACAATTCCTGCGCTTTGCAATTCTTTCGTCTAAAACATATGTGCTCCAAAATGGTGTCCGGTAACTCTTAAGTGTGCCACCCTATGGTTCGCGAATAATGCAGACATGATCGAGACCCTTCTCCGATCAATAATCAGCAGCAGGACCTGGAGATCCGTACTGACTCCTACACATTCAACGATGACTTCTGTGATCGTGAGAACCTTTAACGCTTGTAACTAAATCCCTTTGTCTCTTGATATATTACATGTCCGATATTCGATCATCGGTATCTCCATACCTAGTTAGATCTCGTTACCGACATGCACTCTTTTCTCATTCCCGTGATATAACATTCTAGTGATCACATCACTTGCTTGCAAGCTATCTTAATGTGATATCACCGAGAGGGCCCAGAGTATATCTATTCGTCATCTAGATTGACAAATTCCACTCTTGATCCATGAGCCTCAACATAACACCTTCGTAGTACTGAACCCATCTTTATAGTCACCTTGTTACGGTGTGACATTTGATGTTATCAAGATACTCTTCCGGTGTTAGCAATTAACATGATCTCATGGTCTAAGGATAAAGATTACTTCGTGTGATGTTATAGCAATATAAACATAATGACTTGATCGTAATGCTATACTTTGGATGAATGTTCATCACATCATTCCACCAATGGTGTAAACTTGTTATTAACAACATCCAATGTCCATGATCAGGAAACCTTGATCATCTTGTTAATCAACAAGCTAGTCTGTAAGAGAGGCATAACTAGGAACCCTTTTTGTTTATTAAACACACATGTATTGATGTTTCCGATCAATACAATTCTAGCATGTAAAATAAACATCTATCATATATAAGGAATATATAATAACAACTTTATTATTGCCTCTCAGGGCATATTTCCTTCAGTCTCCCACTTGCACTAGAGACAATAATCTAGTTCACATAGTGATAAATCTAACACCCATGGAGTTCTGGTGTTGATCATGTTTTTCCCTAGGGAGAACTTTAGTCAACGGATCTGCTACATTTAGGTCCGTGTGTACTTTACAAATCTTTATATCTCCATCCTTGACATGCTCGCGGATGGAGTGAAACCGGCGCTTAATATGCTTGGAATTCTTGTGAGACCTCGGTTCCTTTGCGTTGGCTATGGCTCCGTTATTGTCACAATAGATCACCATTGGGTCCAATGCACTGGGAACCACACTTAGTTCCGTAATGAACTCTTTCATCCAAACCGCCTCCTGTGCCGCTTCTAAAGAAGCAACATATTCCGCCTCCGTCGTTGATCCAGCCACCACAGGTTGTTTGGAACTCCTCCAACTAACTGCTGCTCTGTTCAAGAGAAATACGTATCCGGATTGAGACTTAGAGTCATCCGGATTGGTGTCAAAGCTAGCATCGACATAACACTTAGCGACTAGCTCTTCTTCACCTCCGTATATAAGAAACATATCCTTAGTTCTTCTCAAGTACTTGAGGATGTTCTTTACCGCTATCCAGTGTTCCGAACCTGGATCAGATTGGTACCTACTAGTCAAACTAATAGCATGTGCCACATCCGGTCTTGTACATAGCATGGCATACATAATAGAGCCTATGGCCGAGGCATAGGGGATCTTATCCATCATCTCTCTTTCTTCCGCCGTAGCCGGACTTTGAGTCTTACTCAATGTCTTGCCTTGCAACATAGGTAAGAACCCCTTCTTACTTTCGTCCATATTAAACTTCTTTAATATCTTATCAAGGTATGTACTCTGCGATAGCCCAATTAGGCGCCTTGATCTATCTCTATAGATTTTAATGCCTGATATATATGATGCTTCACCAAGGTCTTTCATTGAAAATTTGCTGTTTAGATAGCTTTTAACACTGTTTAAAAGATCTATATCATTTCCAATCAATAATATGTCATCCACATATAATATCAGAAATGCCACATTGCTCCCACTCACTTTCTTGTAAATACAAGCCTCTCCATAAGTTTGGACAAATCCAAACTCTTTGATCACCTCATCAAAGCGGAGATTCCAACTCCGGGATGCTTGCTTCAGTCCATAGATGGATCGCTGAAGTTTGCATACCTTATTAGCATCCTTAGGTTCGACAAAACCCTTAGGTTGTATCATATACAACTCTTCTTCAATATTACCATTGAGGAACGTAGTTTTGACATCCATCTGCCATATTTCATAATCGAAATATGCAGCAATTGCTAACATAATCCTAACCGACTTAAGCATCGCTACGGGAGAGAATGTCTCATCGTAGTCAACTCCTTGAATTTGTCGAAACCCCTTTGCGACAAGTCGATCCTTATAGATGGTCACATTACCATCAGCATCAGTTTTTATTTTTGAAAATCCATTTATTCTCAACAGCCTTTCAGTCGTGAGGTAAGTCTACCAAGTTCCAAATTTGGTTCTCGTACATGGATTCCATCTCGGATTTCATGGCTTCTAGCCATTTGTTGGAATCCGGGCTCATCATCGCTTATTCATACGTCGCAGGGGTCATCCATTTCATCAACCATGAAATTCACAACAGGATTGCCGTACAGTTCAGGAGCTGCACGTGTCCTGCTTGACCTGCAAGGTTCGGTAGTGTCCTCTTTCGGAGTTTCATGATCATTATCATTAGCTCTCTCTTCATTAGGTGAAGTCAACTCCGAAACAACTTCCGATGCTGCGCCACTCGCCATTCCATGAAGAGAAGGTTCAATAACCTCTTTGAGTTCTACCTTCCGACTACTCACACCTTTCGTGAGAAACTCCTTCTCAAGAAAGGATCCATTCTTGGCAACAAAAACCTTGCCCTCAGATTTGTGATAGAAGGTATACCCAATTGTTTCCTTAGGGTATCCTATGAAGACGCATTTTTCCGCTTTGGGTTCGAGTTTATCCGGTTGAAGTTTCTTCATATAAACATCGCATCCCCAAACCTTAAGAAATGACAGCTTAGGTTTTTTTCCAAACCATAATTCATACGGTGTCGTTTCAACGGATTTAGATGGTGCCCAATTTAAAGTGAATACAGCTGTTTCTAGTGCATAACCCCAAAATGACAGTGGCAAGTCAGTCAGAGACATCATAGATCGAACCATATCCAATAAGGTGCGATTACGACGTTCCAACACACCATTACGTTGTGGTGTTCCGGCAGGCATGAGTTGTGAAACTATTCCACACTCTTTCATGTGTGTGCTAAACTCGTAACTTAGATACTCTCCTCCACGGTCAGACCGTAGAAATTTGATCTTTCTATTACGATGATTTTCCACTTCATTCTAAAATTCCTTGAACTTTTCAAAAGTTTAAGACTTGTGTTTCATCAAATAGATATACCCATATCTACTCAAATCATCCGTGAAAGTAACAAAATAACGATATCCACCTCGCGCCGACACACTCATTGGTCCACACACATCAGTATGTATGATTTCCATTAGATCTGTCGCTCGTTCCATTGAACTAGAAAACGGCGTTCTAGTCATCTTTCCCATAAAGGCATGGCTCACATGTATCAAATGATTCAAAATCAAGTGATTCCAAAAGTCCATCAGAATGGAGTTTCTTCATGCGTTTAACGCCAATATGACCTAGACGGCAGTGCCACATATATGTAGACATATCATCATCAAGTTTAATCTTTTTAGCATTAACATTATGAATGTGTGTTATATTACTATCGAGATCCAACAGAAATAAACCATTCAACATAGGTGCATGACCATAAAAGATATCATTCTTATAAATCGAACAACTATTGTTTTCAGATTTAAAGGAATGACCACTTTGCATCAAACACGATCCAGATACAATGTTCTTGCTCAGTGCATACACTAAATAAAAATTATTTAGGTTTATAACTAATCCTGATGGCAAATGGAGAGGTAGCATCCCGACGGCGATCACATCAACTTTTGATCCATTGCCGACCCGCATTCTGACCTCATCCCTTGCTAGTTGTCGCTTGTTCTGTAGCCCCTGAACCAAGTTACATATATTAGCAACTGATCCCGTATCAAATACCCAGGTGCTACTGCGAGTAATAGTCAAGTACACATCAATAACATGTATATCACATATAACTTTGTTTGCCTTGCCGAACTTCTTGTCCGCCAAATACTTGGGCAGTTGCCCTTCCAATGGCCAGTCCCCTTACAATAGTAGCACTCGGTGTCAGACTTAGGGCCAGCTCGGGGTTTCTTTTTAGGCGTGGCAACATACTTGCCACCCTTCTTTCCCTTATGCTTGCCTTTCTTGTCTTTCTTGAAACTGGTGGTCCTATTGATCATCAACACTTGATGTTCTTTCCTAATCTCCACTTCTGCAGTCTTAAGCATTGACAGAAGCTCGGGAAGAGACTTCTTCATGCCCTGCATATTATAGTTCATCACGAAGCTCTTGTAGCTAGGTGGCAGAGATTGGAGAACACGATGTATGCCTAAGTTAATGGGAATCGTTATTCCCAAGGACACAAGCTTATCGGTGTACCCAGACATTTTGAGTACGTGCTCACTAACGGAGCTGTTTTCCTCCATCATGCAGCTAAAGAACTTTTCTGTAGCATTATAACTCTCTACGGCAGCATGGGTATCGAAAATCATTTTCAATTATCCCATGGTATCAAAGGCATTGCCATTTTCGAAATGCTTTCAAAGTTCTGGCTCTAGCCCATACATTATGCCGCAATGAACTAAGTTGTGGTCCTCCTGACGAGTCACATAGACATTTTTTCCTCATCAGGGGCATCATGAGCTGGTGGGGGCCCTAGCGGCGCATCTAGCACATATTGCTTTTGTGCAGCAATGAGGAGAATCCTCAAATTCATAGCCCAGTTGGTGAAGTTGCTACCATTCGCAGCAAGTTTCTCTTTCTCCATGAACACATTGAAATTAAAAGCAGGTGGTGCTATCTACAACAGAATTTGTAAAGTTTATTTATACTAAGTTTATGATAGATTGAGTTCAACTAATCCAAATTACTATTGAACTCCCACTCAAAAACGACATCCCTCATGTCTTTTTGGTGATTACATGAACCAAATCCACTACACCAAGTCTGATCATCACGTGAGTTGATGTAGCTTCCAAGGCGAGCATCTATATGTGCATCATATCAACTATATGACTCATGCTTAACCTTTCGGTCCGTGTTCCGAGGCCATGTCTGTACATGCTAGGCTCGCCAAGTAAGAACCTTAATATTCGCGTGTGTAAAACTGTCTTACACTCGTTCCTATGAAAGCGTAGATTCGAGTACACCCGATCATCACGTGATGTCTCGAAACACGATCCACAGAACGGTGCATACTTAAGGAAGAACACATTTTTTATCTTGATATCTAAATGAGGGATCATCTTATAATGCTACCAAAAGCGCCAAACTAGCAGTATAAGATGCTAACATCTAATGTGTAAAGTGAGATGATATGGTCCATGCATTTGATCTCTATCACTTGCATCGTGGTATGATCTCTATCATTCCTTTGTGTGTAAGGCCAAGGTCTATGGAACTTACACGTTGAGTGTGTTGTAAGAGTATCTATCATACATCTACTTACAACAATACCATATCAATACACTAGCCCAGCAACGATCTAAACTAGACGCCTCTAATTTATCAATTGCAAGTTTTACGTGGCTTAAGGCTTTCGGAGATAGAACCGTTCTCACCTACGAACATGAACCACAACGAGGATAACTAAGTTATTAGCACCTCATTGTAAATCAGATATTGACTATAGTAGGAGAGACAGACACTCGCCAGCCACTTATGCAAAACAAGTTGCATGTCAGTCGTGGAACCGGTCTCATGTACGATGACATGTAAGGTTGGTCCGGGCCGCTTCATCCCACTATGCCACCAATATCCAAAATACATAGAAGATGCAATAACATGATCATCATCGCCCACATATAAACATATGTGTACTACCCGTGCAAAGCACCTACGCATAGATCAGGCTCTGATACCACTGTTGGGTCCGCAACATAGAAAACAAAACTTTTCCTACGGTGTGAACTACACGCCAAGATCTATCTACTAGGTACAAAGCAACGGGTGGACATACATCCAACGAGAACTTACCCTCGAAGACAACGAGTTTTTTTAACGAGTAGGAACTCGTGGTTGATGTAGTCATACACTTGCCGATCTCAAGATCGTGAGGAAGTCCGAGCGCCGCAACTCAGCAGCGCATCCGCACTCGCACACACGTTCAAGCCACCGGACAACCTCCACCTCCTCGCTCCAGCGATCTAGCGGAAGCAGCAACTCCTTCCAGACGAAATGCCACCGGGATCATGTATCTCGCTAATCTGAGACCATGGGGAAATAATTCTTAAGGGGGAGAGAGATCCTTCACAAGGAGGTGTGAGGATGAAGGAGGGAATGGGTGGCCTTTTATAGGATGAGGGGGTGCCACCTCTCTCCATGGTCGGCGCATGGGGGGGTGACCCCTCACCTCCCCCATTCATGTGGTGGTAACCCCTCCACATTAAAATGCCTCTTCACATTCCCTTTTAAAGTCTCCACTTTAAATGCATTAAATTTCTCCAAATTTAATTCTCTCTCATTTAATAAAACTCTTTTTATTAAATTTATTCAGAATTTTGTTAATTACTTTAATTAACAAACATTCACATATAGCCCCTTGCAATATTTCAATATCACATGGAGAACCACTTTCTGCAATTTCACCCGAAACAATTTCCGGTTTCTATTGAAACAATTCCTGCGCTTTGCAATTCTTTCGTCTGAAACATATGTGCTCCAAAATGTTGTCCAGTAACTCTTAAATGTGCCACCCTACGGTTCGCGAATAATGCAGACATGATCGAGACCCTTCTCCGATCAACAATCAGCAGCGGGACCTGGAGATCCGTACTGACTCCTACACATTCAACGATGACTTCTGTGATCGTGAGAACCTTTAACACTTGTAACTAAATCCCTTTGTCTCTTGATATATTACATGTCCGAGATTCGATCATCGGTATCTCCATACCTAGTTTTATCTCGTTATCGACATGCACTCTTTTCTCGTTCCCCTGATATAACATTCTAGTGATCACTTCACTTGCTTGCAAGCTATGTTAATGTGATATCACCTAGAGGGCCTAGAGTATATCTATCCGTCATCTGGATTGACAAATTCCACTCTTGATCCATGAGCCTCAACATAACACCTTCGTAGTACTGAACCCATCTTTATAGTCACCCTGTTACGGTGTCCATGATCAGGAAACCTTGATCATCTTGTTAATCAACAAGCTAGTCTATAAGAGAGGCATAACTAGGAACCCTTTTTGTTTATTAAACACACATGTATTGATGTTTCCGATCAATACAATTCTAGCATGTAAAATAAACATCTATCATATATAAGGAATATATAATAATAACTTTATTATTTCCTCTCAGGGCATATTTCCTTCAGTAACAGGGTGACTATAAAGATGGGTTCAGTGCTACGAAGGTATTATGTTGAGGCTCATGGATCAAGAGTGGAATTTTTCAATCCCGATGACGGATAGATATTCTCTGGGCCCTCTCGGTGATATCACATTAAGATAGCTTGCAAGCAAGTGATGTGATCACTAGAATGTTATATCACGGGAACGAGAAAAGAGTGCATGCCGGTAACAAGATCAAACTAGGTATGGAGATACCGATGATCGAATCTCAGACATGTAATATATCGCGAGACAAAGGGATTTAGTTACTAGCGTTAAGGGTTCTCACGATCACAGAAGTCACCGTTGAATGTGTAGGAGTCAATATGGATCCCCAGGTCCCGCTGCTGATTATTGATCGGAGAGGGGTCTCGGTCATGTATGCATTATTCGTGAACCATAGGGTGACACACTTAAGGGATACCGATACCATTTGGAGCAAATATGTTTCAGATAAAGATTTAAGAAAGGCTGGAATTATTTCAATAGACACCGAAACTGTTTCGGGTGAAATTGCTGAAATTGGTTCTACATGTAATATTGAAATGTTGCAGGGGGTTTTATGTGAATGTTTGTTAATTAAAGTAATTAACAAAATTCTGAATAAAAATAATAAAAAAGTTTTATTAAATGAGAGAGCATTAAATTTGGAGAAATTTAATGCATTTAAAGTGGAGACTTTAAAAGGGAATGTGAAGAGGCATTTTAATGTGGAGGGGTTACCACCACATGAATGGAGGAGGTGAAGAGGCACCTCCTCCATGCGCCGACCATGAAGGAGGGGCACCTCCCTCCTCCTATAAAAGGCCACCCTCTCCTCACTTCTCACTTACACCTCCTTGTGAAGGATCTCTCTCCCCCTCTAGTATTATTCCCCCATGGTCTCGGATTAGCGAGATACATGTTCCCGGTGGCTTTATCTGGAAAGGAGTTGCTGCTTCCGCTGCTTTGCTGGAGCGAGGGACGGAGGTTGTCGGGGTACCGGACGTCTGTGCGATCATGGATGTACCGCTGCTTTGCGGTGCTCGACTTGGTGGTGCTGGAGCTGGATCTAATGGACGTGCTGGAGCCGGACCTGCTGGACTTCCTCATGATCTTGAGATCGGCAAGTGTACGACTACATCAACCACGAGTTCCTACTCGTAAACAAAACTCGTTGTCTTCGAGGATAAGTTCTTGTTGGATGTATGTCCACCCGTTGCTTTGTACCTAGTAGATAGATCTTGGCGTGTACTTCACACCATAGGAATTTTTTTGTTTTCTATGCTGCGGACCCAACAGTGGTATCAGAGCCTGATCTATGCGTAGGTGCTTTGCACGGGTAGTACACATATGTTTATATGTGGGAGATGATGATCATGTTATTTCATATTCCATGTATTTTGGATATTGGTGGCATAGTGGGATGAAGCGGCCCTGACCAACCTTACATGTCATCGTACATGAGACCAGTTCCACGACTGACATGCAACTTGTTTTGCATAAGTGGCTGGTGGGTGTATGTCTCTCCATCTATAGTCAATATCTGATTTACAATGAGTTGCTAATAACTTGGTTATCCTCGTTGTGGTTCATGTTCGTAGGTAAGAACGGTTCTATCTTCGAAAGCCCTAAGCCACGTAAAACTTGCAATTGATAAATTAGAGGCGTCTAGTTTAGATCGTTGCTGGGCTAGTGTCTTGATATGGTATTATTGTAATTAGATGTATGATAGATACTCTTACAACACACTCAACGTGTAAGTTCCATAGACCTTGGCCTTACACACAAAGGAATGATAGAGATCATACCACGATGCAAGTGCTAGAGATCAAATGCATGGACCATATCATCTCACTTTACACATTAGATGTTAGCATCTTATACTGCTAGTTTGGCGCTTTCTATAGCATTGTAAGATGATCCTTCATTTAGATATCAAGATAAAAATGTGTTCTTCCTTAAGTATGCACCGTTTTATGGATCGTGTTTCGAGACATCACGTGATGATCGGGTGTACTCGACTCTACGCTTTCATACAAACGGGTGTAAGACAGTTTTACACATGCGAGTACTAAGGTTCTTACTTGGCGAGCCTAGCATGTATAGACATGGCCTCGGAACACGGACCGAAAGGTTAAGCATGAGTCATATAGTTGATATGATGCCCATATAGATGCTCGCCTTTGAAGCTACATCAACTCACGTGATGATCGGACTTGGTGTAGTGGATTTAGTTCATGTAATCACCAAAAAGACACGAGGGATGTCGTTTTTGAGTGGTTGTTCATTTCTAATTTTGATTAGTCGAACCAAATTTGTCATAAATTAAATCAAAGTGAATTTGCATAGTTTGTTGTAGTCATCGACATTCGTTTTCTACCTTATGCTTAGTTTTTATTTGAGATAATAGAACTATAGAATTCTAGATATTTACTTTACGAAATGGTATCGTATTGTTTTGAATGTCAATTTAAAGTTTATAAGTCCTATTGCAAACTTTCATCAAACTCTATTTACTCCATGAAGTTTAATAAGTAGTATTAAATCAAGAGTAAGAATTCCAATGTTAGTATCTATAGTATCATGTTTGCCTCCATGATTATTGATATTCAAAAGTTGTTTTAATATCAATATTATATTGGAGCTGAAAATTGTTTCAGAAACCATCATGTGTGAAAGATATTGTGATATTTGAAACAATGTTTTTGGTTGCATTATGATAGAGTATAATTTAGCAAAATACATGTTCTCATATTGTATGAGAATTTGTGAAGGTTGGAGATGCTAGGCATCCGAATCTACCAAAAAGGTTTTGGGAACTGATATTATACTCGCGATTCTTCCTTATAGGCTATAGTATCTTGATCATGAAAGTTGTCATGATAAGGATGAATAGAAGATGTAAGTAAAATGTTTACTACACTAATAGATTACTAAAGAATGGATTTTTGAAAGAACACCAAACATTTGATGATGGTGATCCACTTCAAAGTGCAAGTCCAAAGGTATTAGTATTAGACTATATACGCTTTGTACCATGTTTCATGTTGATGACACCACTATTGATGTTGATAGATTCTTTTAAAAGAAAAGGAATTGCTGAAAGAGAATCTATAAAATATTTGGCAGAAAATAAAAGGTTGGAGATGTCCAACTTAGGTATATAGAAGATATACATGTTATGGCTGTATTCCTTGCTTGTTAAACAATGTGGTTCTTAGGTATTGGATACCGGTATTGGATACCGAATTGGTTGGTATGAAGTGTCATACAGGACAACGCAATTCATGAACTACAATGGCCTAAGTAACTAGCAAGAGAATGAGTGATGATGTTCATCGAAAACAAATAAAGTGTTATTGTGTTTTTTGTTGTCATCAAACCAAGCCTTCAAGATTTGTTTAAATAATTGTTATTTTGTTCCGATATTATGAGAACAATGGCTGTTCAAATAATTACCGTATTACATAAAGGATGGATGAACTTTTACAAGTCTAGTTGGAGAAATCACATCCATAAACACTATTGCTAAAATGTCGCAAGACAAATGATTGAAAGATCACTTATGAAGTGGCATCGCTGTTTAAATTATATTTGAAAGAAAACATGAAGAAACTCCATGTTGATGGATTTTTGGAGTCTTTGATTTTGATCAATTGACGCATGTGAGACTTTCCTCGAGATAATTGAATCTCCGTCCATAGGCCAGAGAGGAACGGATGACTAGCTTCTTGGAAATTGTGCATGCTGCATAGTCCATTATGTGTAGCCATATGCGATGGATCATTTTGCTTCATATGCTTTCTTCAAAAATTTGAGTGAATATATCTGTATATTTACTTAATAAGGAAGAAGTATGAAACATTTGAAAGTTGTTCAAAGACTTTCAAGATGAAGTGAAAAATCATTGTAACAAGAAAATAAAAGAGTTTATGATTTGATCGTAAAGGAAGATATTTGAGTTACATGTTTAGCAAAACACCAAAGATTTGAGGAATTGTTCCATGAATTTGGATTTCCTGGTAAACCATAGGAGTATGGCATATTCGAGAGATGAAATCAAACCATGTTTTAAATGGTAAGATCAAAGGTGTCATTTATAAAACTGCCATTATGTTTTAAAGATTGAAGCTTTAGAGACTACCTCTTTTACACTGAAAAGAGCACCATCGTGATCCGTTGAAATGACACCATATACGTTATGGTTTGGGATAAAACCCGAATTGTCTTTTCTTAAATTTTGGTATGCTATGCATAAGTAAAATGTTTACAACCAAATTCGGATAAGCATGTCTTTGTAGGTTATCCCAAAGAATTTTTTGGGAATTTCTCCATAACACCGAGGACAAAAGAGTTTGTCACTTGGAACGTCAAGTTTCTTGAGAAGGAATTTTTCACGAAAAGTTAAGTGGGAGGACAATAGAACTTTGATAAGGTTGTTGAACCTTAGCTATATGTGCTAAGTAGTGCAGCGCCGGAAAGTGTCCTGGTGGCGGCCACAATGCTCATGGCTCCCATGATTACAAAAGGTGTGATCTCGGAGATTAGAGTTCCTATTGAACCGTGTGGGTCGGTAAGAATCAAATAGTGTGTTCGATAAGCAAGTCGTTATTGTTTTGACAATGATGAACCGACTACATGCAAAGAAGCGATGATGGGCCCTGACTCCATAAAATGACTACAAGTCATAGAATCCGTGATAGTATTCATACACGAGAAACCAAGTTTCTGAACTTGGAAGACCCTCCGGAAAGGCATGAAGCCTATCGGTCGTGTTTGGATCTACAAAGAAATAAGACATGGATGTTTAACATCTATGAAATAGTAGACATGTCAGAAAGAAGTTTACGACAATGTTCAAGGAGTTGACTATGACAAGATTTGATCTTTCATAGCAATATTTAGTCTTGACGGATTAATGTAGCAACCACTACATATAATTTCGTATATGGTAATTGAATAAACAAAACAATGTTCTTCTAATAGAACGATTACCTAGGATGTGTACATGACACGTTCCAAAGGGTTTTGTTAATTCAAAGGGTGCTAAAAGGGCATGCAAACTTCAATAGTTGAAGTAAGCACAGTGGAGTTGGAATCTTCACCATGATGAAACTGCTAAAAGAGTTTAAATTCATCGGAGATGATGAAGATGCTTGCATTTGCAAGAAATTAAGTGGGAGCGTTGAGACATATTTCTAATACATTATGTCGAGGACATATTGTTGATTGGAAATGATGTATCTTGTATTGACACAAGTTAAGAATTTCATTAAAATAAGATTTCGATGAAAGACTTGGGCAAAACCGGAATATTAGGCATCAATATCTATATGGATAGATTAAGGTGCTAATATGGTTGTGCTAGACATACATATATGAGATATTGAAAGGGTTCAATATGGAAACAACAAGAAACGTTCTTGCTGCATGGAAAGGATTATATCAAAATTCAAGTGTTTCAACACTTGGTGAGTAAAATCACATGAAGATTTTGATCGATTATACCATGATATGTATATATCCAGAATGTCCTATGATCTAAATGTTATGAGCACATACCAGAATTATTCATGAGATGATCATTGGACGATAGTAAAGATATTCTTATGAGCTTTGGAAGAACTAAGAATATATAATGTATAAGTGACAAATAGTTAACGGTAGGTCATTGTAAAGTGTTACATTGATACTAGTTTTGTCACAACATACAAATTAAATTTATCTCAATTTAGACTATGGGTGGCACAATGTAATGGAAAGGATGTTCCATGATGGATTTGGATGAGTTCCAAAGTTGAGACATTGTGACGGATACTACAACAAAAGGCTAAGTATATGACTGCTATAGTAGCAGCTTAGGAGGGAATTTGTGTTAAGTAGTTTGTTGTCAAACTAGGTGTGGTTCAAAGTGGGCTAATACTATGAAGATATATTGTGTGACAATAATATCAACATATTTTAACCGGAACAAACTAAAGGTCTCATCAAAGGACCAAATTTATACAATGCCATCTCATTTGAGAATGAGTGATGCGTAGAGACGCAAAGACATGCAAATACACACGGACCTGAAACTGTCAGACCCGGAGATTATGTTAACCACTAGCAATTGCGTATATGCAACACCAGAAAGCCATAGGTGTTCAATACGCAAAGTTTTTCAAACTAGATTATTGACTCTAGTGCAAGTGGGAGACTGAAGGGAATATGCCCGAGAGGCAATAATAAAGTGGTTATTATCTTATTCCATGTTTATGATAAATGTTTATTTTACATGCTATAATTGTATTGATCGGAAACATCAATACATGTGTGTTTAATAAACAAAAAGGGTTCCTAGTTATGCCTCTCTTATAGACTAGCTCGTTGATTAACAAGATGATCAAGGTTTCCTGATCATGGACATTGGATGTTGTTAATAACGAGGTCACAACATTGGTGGAATAATCTGATGAACATTCATCCGAAGTATAGCATTATGATCAAATTCATTATGTTTATATTGCTATAACACTATACGAAGTAATCTTTATCCTTAGACCATGAGATCATGTAAATTGCTAACACCGAAAGAGTATCTTGATAACATCAAACGTCACACCCGTAACAGGATGACTATAAAGATGGGTTCAGTGCTACGAAGGTATTATGTTGAGGCTCATGGATCAAGAGTGGAATTTGTCAATTCCGATGACAGATAGATATTCTCTGGGCCCTCTCAGTGATATCACATTAAGATAGCTTACAAGCAAGTGATGTGATCACTAGAATGTTATATCACGGGATCGAGAAAAAGAGTGCATGTCGGTAACGAGATCAAACTAGGTATGGAGATACCGATGATCGAATCTCGGACATGTAATATATCGCGAGACAAAGGGATTTAGTTACTAGCGTTAAAGGTTCTCACGATCACAGAAGTCATCGTTGAATGTGTAGGAGTCAATATGGATCTCCAGGTCCCGCTGCTGATTATTGATCGGAGAGGGGTCTCGATCATGTCTGCATTATTCGTGAATCGGAGGGTGACACACTTAAGGGATACCGACACCATTTGGAGCAAATATGTTTCAGATAAAGATTTAAGAAAGCGCTGGAATTATTTCAATAGACACGGAAACTGTTTTGGGTGAAATTGCTGAAATTGGTTCTGCATGTAATATTGAAATGTTGCAGGGGGTTTAATGTGAATGTTTGTTAATTAAAGTAATTAACAAAATTCTGTATAAGAATAATAAAAGAGTTTTATTAAATGAGAGAGCATTAAATTTGGAGAAATTTAATGCATTTAAAGTGGAGACTTTAAAAGGGAATGTGAAGAGGCATTTTAATGTGGAGGGGTTACCACCACATGAATGGAGGAGGTGAAGAGGCACCTCGTCCATGCGCCGGCCATGAAGGAGGGGCGCCCCCCTCCTCCTATAAAAGGCCACCCTCTCCTCACTTCTCACTTACACCTCCTTGTGAAGGATCTCTCTACCCCTCTAGTATTATTCCCCCATGGTCTCGGATTAGCGAGATACATGTTCCTGGTGGCTTTATCTGGAATGGAGTTGCTGCTTCCGCTGCTTTGCTGGAGCGAGGGATGGAGGTTGTCGGGGAACGTGTGTGCGATCCCGGATGCACCGCTGCTTTGTGGTGCTGGACTTGGTGGTGCTGGAGCTGGATCTGATGGTTGTGCTGGAGCCGGACCTGCTGGACTTCCTCACGATCTTGAGATCGGCAAGTGTACGACTACATCAACCACGAGTTCCTACTCGTTAACAAAACTCATTGTCTTCGAGGGTAAGTTCTCGTTGGATGTATGTCCACCCGATGCTTTGTACCTAGTAGATAGATCTTCGCGTGTAGTTCACACCATAGGAATTTTTTTGTTTTCTATGCTGCGGACCCAACAATTTGTTTAGAGGAACAGACATGCAATAACACTAGTGAAGGAAATATGCCCTAGAGGCAATCATAGAGATGATTGTATTTCATGTGTATCCATGAGTTATTATAATGTTCCTTGAATATCCATATACCAGGCAACTTGTATTGATTGACAATTATGTGAATTGTTTGTGAAACTCTTTACTTGTATGGTTATCTAATAATTGTCCCTAGTCGGAGTTCATGCGAGGACACACGTGAATATTAGACTAGCACATCGATTGGTTGATGACTATGTTTCACAAGTCATTGACATGGAGATGTCAAACCAATGATGTGGACACATGTTATGAACATGGGGTTGGACTGACCCAACATGAGACTAGCAATAATACTTGTAGCTCTCTCTACACATCGTGTACGTTTTGTCCTTAGACCTGAGATTGTCGCATGTACTTGAGATGTGGATCGACCTACTTTGGGGCTATCAAACACTACTCCGTAACTGGGTAGTTATAAAGGTAGCTTTCGGGTTTGTCCTGATACATGCTGCAAGGCATCGGTCAATCAAGATGGGATTTGCCCCTCTCTACTTGAGAGAGATATCTCTGGGCCCCTCGAGTGATCGGATCCAGAAATGCATGGCCGTGCTACATATGGTTAAGAGTTAACCTAGTAAAGGGATTCTGAATCATAGTATCGAGAAAGAGAGGTCAGCTTAGAGCTAGACCAAATATCGTGAGGCAAAGGGAAAGACATGTACTCAACCTTGTGATGGTTCGTCCGAATGATCTTTATATGCGTTTAGGAGTTGGCACGTCTTGCTAGAGGCCGCTACCAACTATTGACGGAGTAAGTGTACTCGCGTCATGTCTATACGTGTATGAACCTATAGGGTCACACACTTTAGGGGCTGGAAGCCTAATGAGTATTGGATCCGAATTAGACCAGGCTTAGGCTGCTAATGGGCTGCTAATGTAGAAGCCCACCAGGGATGCCTATATAAGAGGGAGTGAGGCGAGCTGAAAAGCAGAGAGCATTCCACCCAGCCGCCACTCCTCTTCCGCCTGTGTTGCACGCGCAGACCTAGCAGTCTGGCGTGTAACGGCTTCCACTCCAGACGTGTGGATACCTCGGAGGTGCTGCATCTGTAGCACTTGGACGAGCCGCGCAAAGGGGAGCTGCTCGTGGGACGAGGACGAGGAGGAGACGTAGATCATCTACACTGCCGCAACGTGCTTCATCGAGTTCCGCACCTGCGCGTCTAGCGGTAATCCCGTGATCTATGACAATAGTATTCCTGGTTGACGCGGTAGAAAATTTTGATTTTACGCTAGTGTAGCCTACCCGTAACCCTTCAACTAGGTGGATCCATATGTGGTTTATGGAATTAAAAGACATGCAATGACACCTGGTAGATCCTTACGTGGTTCATGAAAAGAACAGACATGTAGTGAAACTGGGTGTGGTTCATGAATAGAAAAGACATGCACTGACACTGGGTGTGGTTCATGAAAAGAATAGACATGCAATCACACTGGTGGATCCTTATGTGGTTTATGGAAGGAATAGAAATGCAATCACACCTGGTGGATCCATATGTGGTCTATGGAAGTAACACACATGCAATGACACTGGGCGTGGTTCATGAAAAGAACAGACATGCAATGACACTGGTAGATCCTTATGTGGTTCATGAAAAGAACAGACACGCAATGACACTGGGTGAGGTTCATGAATAGAACAGACATGCACTGACACTGGGTGTGGTTCATGAAAAGAACAGACATGCAATGACACTAGTGGGCCCATCCTTATGTGGTTCATGAAAAGAACAGACATGCAATGACACTGGTGGATCCTTATGTGGTTTTTTTAGAGGAACATACATGCAATGACTCTAGCCGTGGTTCATGAAAAGAACAGACATACAATGACACCGGGTGTGGTTCATGAAAAGAACAGACATGCAATGACTTATGTGGTTTTTTGAGAAGAACACACATGCAATGACACTGGTGTGGTTCATGAAAATAATAGACAGGCACTGACACTGGTGGATCCTTATGTGGTTTGTTTAGAAGAACACGCATGCAATGACATTGGGTGTGGTTCATGAAAAGAACAGAGACGCAATGACACTGGTCGATCCTTATGTGGTTTGTTTAGAGTAAAATACATGCAATGACTCTAGCTGTGATTCATGAAAAGAACGGACATGCAATGACACTGGTCGATCCTTATGTGCTTCATGAAAAGAACAGACAGGCAATGACACTGGTGTATCCTTATAAGGGTTGTTTAGAAGAACACACATGCAATGACACTAGGTGTGGTTTAATGAGAAGAACACACACGCAATGACACTAGTGGATCCTTATGTGGTTTGTTTAGAGGAACACACATGCAATGACACCGGTGGATCCACGTGTGGTTCATGAGAAGAACACACATCCAATGACACTAGTAGATCCTTATGTGGTTCATGAAAAGAACAGACATGCAGTAAAAAACTAGGTGTGGTTCATGAAAAGAATAGACATGCAATCACATTGGTGGATCCTTATGTGTTTTATGGAAGGAACAGACATGCAATCACACCAGGTGGATCCATATGTGGTTTATGGAAGTAACACACATGCAATGACACGGGGTGTGGTTCATGAGAAGAACACACATCCAATGACACTGGTGGATCCTTATGTGGTTTGTTTAGAGGAACAGACATGCAATCACACCCGGTGGATCCATATTGTGTTTATGGAAGTAAAAGACATCCAATGACACCGGTAGATCCTTATGTGGTTCATGAAAAGAACAGACATGGAGTGAAACTGGGTGTGGTTCTTGAATAGAACAGACATGCACTGACACTGCGTGTGGTTCATGAAAAGAACAGACATGCAATCAGACTGGTGGATCCTTATGTGGTTTATGGAAGAAATAGACATGCAATCACACCTGGTGGATCCATATGTGGTTTATGGAAGTAACACACATGCAATGACACGAGGTGTGGTTCATGAAAAGAACATACATGCAATGACACTGGTAGATCCTTATGTGGTTCATGAAAAGAACAGACATGCAATGACACTGGGTGTGGTTCATGAATAGAACATACATGCACTGAAACTGGGTGTGGTTCATGAAAAGAACAGACATGTAATGGCACTGGTGGGACCATCCTTATGTGGTTCATGAAAAGAACAGACATGCAATGACACTGGTGGATCCTTATGTGGTATGTTTAGAGCAACAGACATGCAATGACTTAAGCCGTGGTTCATGAAAAGAACAGACATGCAATGACACCGGGTGTGGTTCATGAAAAGAACAGACATGCAATGACTTATGTGGTTTGTTTAGAAGAACACACATGCAATGACACTGGGTGTGGTTCATGAAAAGAACAGATAGGCAATGACACTGGTGGATCCTTATGTGGTTTGTTTATAAGAACACGCATGCAATGACACTGGGTGTGGTTCATTTAAAGAACAGATACGCAATGACACTGGTGGATCCTTATGTGGTTTGTTTAGAGGAACAGACATGCAATCACACTAGGTGGATCCATATGTGGTTTATGGAAGTAAAAGACATGCAATGACTCTAGCTGTGATTCATGAAAATAATAGATATGCAATGACACTGGTGGAGCCTTATGTGGTTTGATTAGAAGAACACGCATGCAATGACACTAGGTGTGGTTCATGAAAAGAACAGACACGCAATGACACTGGTGGATCCTTATGTGGTTTGTTTAGAGGAACACACATGCAATCACACTAGGTGGATCCATATGTGGTTTATGGAAGTAAAAGACATGCAATGACTCTAGCTGTGATTCAAGAAAAGAATAGACATGCAATGACACTGGTGTTTCCTTATGTGGTTCATGAAAAGAACAGACAGGCAATGACACTAGTGGATCCTTATGTGGTTTGTTTAGAAGAACACACATGCAATGACACTGGGTGTGGTTCATGAGAACAACAGACATCCAATGACACTGGTGGATCCTTATGTGGTTTGTTTAGAGGAACATACATGCAATCACACTAGGTGGATCCATATGTGGTTTATGGAAGTAAAAGACATGCAATCACACCTGGTAGATCCTTATGTTGTTCATGAAAAGAATAGACATGCAATGAAACTGTGTGTGGTTCATGAATAGAACAGACATGCAGTAACACCGGGTGTGGTTCATGACAAGAACACACAGGCAATCACACCGGTGGATCCTTATGTGGTTGATGGAAGGAACAAACATGCAATCACACTTGGTGGATCCATATGTGCTTTATGGAAGTAACACACATGAAATGACACCAGGTGTGGTGCATGAAAAGAAAAGACATGCAACGACACTGGTAGATCCTTATGTGGTTCATGAAAATAACAGACATGCAATGACACTGGGTGTGGTTCATGAATAGAACGGACATGCACTGACACTGGGTGTGGTTCATCAAAAGAACAGACATGTGATGACACTGGTGGGCCCATCCTTATGTGGTTCATGAAAATAATAGACATGGAATGACACTGGGGGATCTTATGTGAATTGTTTAGAGGAACAGACATGCAATGACTCTAGCCGTGGTTCATGAAAAGAACAGACATGCAATGACACCGAGTGTGGTTCATGAAAAGAAAAGACATGCAATGACTTATGTGGATTTTTTAGAAGAACACACATGCAATGACACTGGGTGTGGTTCATGAAAAAAACAGACAGGCAATGACACTAGTGGATCCTTATGTGGTTTTTCTAGAAGAACACGCATGCAATGACACTGGGTGTGGATAATGAAAAGAACATACACGCAATGACAATGGTGGATCCTTATGTGGTTTGTTTAGAGTAAAAGACATGCAATGACTCTAGCTGTGATTCATGAAAAGAACAGACATGCAATGACATTGGTGGATCCTTATGTGGTTCATGAAAAGAACAGACAGGCAATGACACTTGTGTATCCTTATGAGGTTTGTTTAGAAGAACACACATGCAAGGACACTTGGTGTGGTTCATGAGAAGAACACACATCCAATGACACTGTTGGATCCTTATGTGGTTTGTTTAGAGGAACAGACATGCAGTCACACTAGGTGGATCCATATGTGGTTTATGGAAGTAAAAGACATGTAGTGACACTGGTAGATCCATATGTGGTTCATGAAAAGAACAGACATGCAATGACACTGGGTGTGGTTCATGAATAGAACAGACATGCACTGACACTAGGTGTGGTTCATGAAAAGAACATACATGCAATGACACTGGTGGGCCCATCCTTATGTGTGTTCATGAAAAGAACAGACATGCAATGACACTGGTGGATGCTTATGTGGTTTGTTTAGGGAACGGACATGCAATGCCACTGGTGGATCCATGCGTGGTTTATGAGAAGAACACACATCCAATGAACTCTAGTGGATCTATCTTGGCATAATTTGATGTATTCCACGATGTATTGCATTGTACAAGACACTTTCCATTTTTATACTACTCAGTTTTGCCCTTGGTTTTATGTGGTACTACTTAGTTTTGCCCACCCCCTCTCTATCTTTCGTAGAACCAAAACTGTGCTCACCTTGTCTGCTACTCCCTGATTGGTTTTCACAGTTGTCACGTGGATCGTGCGCACCAACCGTTGATTCTGTGTGATCCAACGATGATCTTTGCACACCTCGTGCCCTTCACAGTACATCGTGAGACAGCACAGACGTCTCCCTCCGCGAGACTTCTACTGGAAGGAACACGATGCCGTCCATGGAAAAAGTCGCCGAGCGGTCATGTCAAGTTTAATCAAGTCTGAAAAGCCTAGTACTGCTACTACAACTCTTGTACAGGGCAACGGGGTCATCGAGTGCACGGTTGTCGACGGGAAGCTGCAATTTATTGCCACTTGATTTTAATCAGACATATCCCATTTATACGCAGCGCTCTCAATCTCACTTCCAACTAGGCCCTACCGCTAGTAAATTCCATGAGTCAAGGGCCCCCCTCGAGTAGATCTAACGTTGCTAGAAATTAGTTCCACTTCACTTGCATGCAGTGGAATCGAGGTCTGCCATGAGCGTGTTTTCAATGCAGCTCTAAAGTGGAGATCGTGGCTGTTTCAAAAAAAAGGGAACCAGAAAAAAAGGGTGGAGATTGTGGTAGCCCCCCGCCCACCAAACGTGTCCACTCGAGGACTACGAATGGTCCGGTGTTTATAACCCCCCTCGACCTTCTTCTTTCATGAGCTCGTGTCATTTCCCCCCAGTCTGTCTAGTCCCAAGACCCCAATCTACACCTGCGCGCACGCGCCGAATCTCCCTCGTTTGCACTACCTCCTTCCCTTGGTGCGCCATGAAGCGTACGCGTGGAGAAGATCCGGAGGTGAAGCTAGTTGAAGGCGAAGCAGCAGATGGCTCGGTCATCGCCAAGCAGACGGAGGCGTCTTCTCCGGGCACGAACGCTGCTTGTCGCTGCGCCGTCGAGGATGCGAACTCATCCGTCCAGCCAGTAGCCGTCACCGCTGAGCAGCAGGTGGTAGCCATCGCCGTCGAGCAGAAGGTGGTAGCCGTTGCCACCGAGCAGCAGGTGGTAGCCATCGCCGCCGAGCTGCCGGTAGTAGCCATCGCTGCCGAGCAGCACGTGGCCAACAACATCGTGGCCAACAACGTCGTGGTGCCAGCGGCAGATTTGGATGGGGGGCAGGCGGCAGGCGGATGCAATCCGGTGATCTACATCGATGACCCCATCACCGTTCAAGAAATCTTCGACGCAATCGCGGAGAATGATGATTTCGAGGAGGAGGTCCCTGATGAGGAGTCCGAGGTACTACATTGCTAGCTTCTCTAGTCGCAGCCGCAGTTTTCACTGTTCATACATAGGATTTTCTCAATCGTGTACAGATTCTTTTGCTCTTGAAGTAGGGTAGTATATATATGATTCGATCGGTTGATTGATGCATCTGCCATCTAGTCACAAAACCCCAATCTGACTAGTCATAAAACCCCAATCTGCTCATCTGCCATCTAGTTGAGTTTGCTAGTTGAGTGTTGATTTTGATACATAGCAGGCCTATAACATTACATTTCTATTCCTCACTGAGCCCAATGATTCAATTTTGTCCCAAAATAGTGCAAGGGCATCTGATGGTCTCGTTTTCTTAGGGATGGTTAGTGGCCCTGAGGCAGCAATGCACATAAACAATACAGGTTGTGCTGTTGGTATTTTGGTTCTCCGACTCCATCGCTAAAAAAATGAGGCCCTAATTTTTTCTCTCATATGGAACCTAAATATATAATATTTGTATTGTTTATGATCTATGAATGTGTTGTATGATGCATTTGTATATCCCTGAATATTGTTTGGTACGATTACATTTCAATTTCTTATTGTGGCCAATGATTCAAATTTGCCCCAAAGAGAGGCAGACACATTGGTGTCAAATTTTTACAGGGATGAGTGAGCGAACCTGGGGCCATGTACACGATCAATATAAGCTGTGCAATTGTTACTTGGTTCGCCTACGCCATCTCTGTAGAAACTTATGAGGCTGCAATCTTTATTCTACATTCATAGAACTATGATATTTGAATTATCTATTCCATGCATTCATAGTGTATAAGAATTACATTTTAGTTTGTCACCGAGGCCGATGATTGCAATTGGCCCAAAAGAGTTCAAGGGGAGAAACGTATGACAGTGAAGTGTTTTAGGGATGGGTTGGTGAACCTGAGGCAGCAATGCACACAAATAATATAGGTTGTGCTGTTGGTACTTTGGTTCCCCAACTCCATCTCTAAAACAAATTATGAGGCCCTTGATTTATTCTCATATGGAACTACATATATGATCCTTGAATTTTTTCTGATCTTTTAATGATTGGCATGATGCATATGTATATGAATGGTTTTGATCATAAGTATTTTTAACATGCACCTGAAGATTAATTGTTTGGTTTTTAATTTATAATTACAACATTTAGGCTTGTTTTTGTACCTGACTATGTATATCCCTGGATAATGTTTTGTACGATTACATTTCAATTTCTTATTGTGGCCAATGATTCAAATTTTCCCCAAAAGAGAGGCAGACACATCGGTGTCTGATTTTTTCAAGAACGAGTTAGTGAACCTGGGGCGATGTACAAGAACAATATAGGCTGTGCAATTGTTACTTGGTTCACTTACGCCGTCCCTGTAGAAACTTATGAGGCCTTAATCTTTATTCTACATTCATAGAACTATGATATTCGAATTACCTATTCAATGCATTCAGTGTATAAGAATTACATTTTAGTTTGTCACCGAGGCCGATGATTAAAATTTGCCCCAAAAGAGTTCAAGGGGAGACACGTATGATGGTGTCGTGTTTTAGGGATGGGTTGGTGAACCTGAGGCAGCAATGCACATAAACAATATAGGTTGTGTTGTTGGTACTTTAGCCCAATTTCATATTCTCATATGGAACTACATATATGATCCTTGAATTGCTTCAGATCTTTTAATGATTGGTATGATGCATATGTATATGAATGGTTTTGATCATAAGTATTTTTAACATGTACCTGAAGATTAATTGTTTGGTTTTTTATTTATAATTACAATATTTAGGCTTGTTTTTGTACCTGACTATGTATATCCCTGAATAATGTTTTGTACGATTACATTTCAATTTGTTATTGTGGCCAATGATTCAAATTTGCCCCAAAAGAGAGGCAGACACATTGGTGTCAGATTTTTTCAGGGATGAGTTAGTGAACCTGGGGCGATGTACAACAACATTACAGGTTGTGCAATTGTTACTTGGTTCACTCACTCCATCCTTGAAAAAAAGGATGAGGCCCCTAGATTTATCCTACATTCACTCTGATGCAATTATTTGTCATTGTGTTGAGATGAAATGATATATGAACCAATCAAACTATTGCTGAGATGCTTTATCTTTGATATCCACGGATATATTATCTTACATATACATGTTGTCAATTCTTGAGTTGCAATACAATTCAATCATATATACGAGTTCTAAGTTATGTTCTTAAAAATCAATAGGAGGATGATGATGAAGTGGACGACAGCAAGGAATCCAGGGACAACAAGAGCCGCTACGTGCTGAGCCGGTTACGGTGTGGGCTAATCCGTTTCCACCGTAGGGGGAGACTGTTTTGCCCATTCTGTGGCAGAGCAATCAACGTGGACCTCAACAGCCTGATCCAGCACACAGAGGGCGTTGGAAGAGGCGGAGGCAGAAGGCATAGGCCGATTACCTTGGCACAGCACGCAGCCTACGACAAATTCCTCCGGAAGTATGTCAGGACTGGCCTGTATCCCATCGACTAGGCTGTCGCTGCCTCCTGCTGATAAACCCCTGCCCTGCTAGGCGTCTCCGTGTCCCGGCCTCCTGCTGCAGCCCCTGCTTTTATTTTGTTCTAGTTAATTATTACCTGTGTGTGGCATGTAAGACAATATATCTGTGGTGTCTCTGGTGAACCTTATATATTAATCTACTCCTTTATATGGAGTGCCTTAAAGTTTCCAGTGTTCAATTATATTTACTGATCAAGCTCATGCACACTAAAAAATATTTCTAGTGCTCGATTATATTATAATTGTCAAGAAATACATCGACAAGTTAAATTGGTCGAAATTTTGTATTGAAGTAATTAAATGTATCACACACATAATAAACTAGAAACTAAAATCTAGTTGAAACACATAATGTATCACCACCACTTGTTGTCGTCCTTGACTTGCTTCCCCTTCAGCCGCTTGATGTCGCCACCATCCCAAGATCCCTGCTCGTCCCGAAACAGCTTTCTGTCCTCCTCGCGCTTCTTCTCCTGGGCTAGCTTGCAACCAGGGCATAGCTCTCTCGCAAAAACCCCCGCCTTAACCATCCCATCTTTCATGGTAATGAGCTTATTGTACAACTCGTACGCCATGTAGGCGTCTCTGGCTGCATACTCGAGGCGCACCTGGCTCATCGGCTTCCACTCCCAGTAGTCGTGATCGAGTCGCTTCAATTTCTTCAGTTTCTCATAGGATTTATCGATGATTTCCGCTGCCAGATCACCCATGCATGCCATCCTTCGCCAGATCACCTGGCTTGGTTTGAATCCCTGTGATTACAGTGCTAGTCCCTGGATCAAAAAGCTAGCACCCACAGTTTAAGATGTAATATCAAGATACAAAGGTCATATTACATCGCATGATCCAGAACATGAATACTTTATTACATACTCATAGCCATAGGCTATCTTATTACAAAGCAGCAGAATACAAGTAAATCATGGAGTCCTTCATCTTCATGTGCCACAGGCAAACATGTTGGGTGTAGACTCATAACCTCTATCATCAATCCACACTCATCAATAGAATAACCTGCAACATGATAGGTTGCAGCCACAAAGGGTCAATACTTTGAATGTATTGGCAAGTGTCACAAGTTGGTGAATATAAGTTGGCCTATCACTACATGCATATTTGGCAAAGTAGAGCTTAGGCTTATTTGCAGAAAGCAACATGGTTTTATCCTATCTTTGCAAAATATTTTTCATCTTTCAATAACTTTCTGAACTCCATGGCAAACTCCAAGTTCTTCTAATTCCTTGTTGACACCATCAAGTTTTACTTTGAGAAATTGGAATGTCGAGATCTTCCATAGCTTCAGGCCTTAGTTTCTCAGAGTTGTCCATAACCGGGACACGGCTAAGTACTTAGAATTTAATCTTCTGCAGAAGTTGTACACTTTACCCACAAGACAGAATCTCGTCTTGACGCCACTAGTGGCCGCTGGATTAGTACTCACCAAGATGGAGTACCGGCAGATCGAGAATGTGACAAAGTCTTTCCATAGAAGTCCTCCCAATACATAATGCCAGCACATCTACCAGGCACCAATGCAAGGATAAACGTCCAATGCATAATTCTAGTTAACCTGAAGAGGTACCAATGCATGGGTCTCCCACTATGTAATTGACTAGGCCAGAGCCCATTTGGCATGTGGCTATACACGAAAGCCACTGTACGAGAAACATGTTCAATCTCTAAGTTCCTGGGTGGTGTTCTCCTAGTGCACACAGGAAAGAGATAGTCATAGACATGGTTCTCTTTGTTGCCACCTTATTCTCAACTGAGTATCCACTTTCCACCCAGGTGATTCATTGAGTACTTGTTTTATTATATAAAACATATATTTTTCCAACTCCTCATATAATCACAATATGGTATATTCCACCCTGAATCTATAGCAGGGCTAAGCATACTACAACTACAGTGTTTTCACTAAAGAAGATATAAAGGATATCCTAAATAGGACATAACATAGCATAGTATCATAGTAGTCCTGTCATGCATACTACAAAAATCCACTAAGTGTAATGAAAATAGTAGGACATGGATGATAGTGTCACTTGCCTTAGTAGTTGGTGGTGTTGGTACACTCTTTGCAGTAACACACTTGACAATCCACACAATCTATCAAACAAAACAACCAAGACAAAACATGCACAAGATCAACACTAATGGCAATACAAAAATCATGCAAAATATGCGAGCATGCAAGATGGCAATTTTTATTGCACAAATTGTTATAACAAAGGTTTTGAACAATACTAAGTGTTTTCTGAACAATTTAAAATTGCAAGATTACAAATGCAACCATTTGTGCAATTGTAATAATTAGCAATAATTTCTAATATTTAGAAAGGCTATACTCACTAAATAATTTCCATGCTATTATGTATAGTCAACCAAATTTATATTTTGGTCTTACTAGATAGAGGGTTCAATTTGCAATCCATAGCAAAAATATTCACCCAAAAATAATTTACAAAACAATTTTTATGGGTAAAATACTCCTAAAAGGTTCTGCCTAAAACTTCTATTTTACAAAAGCTAAAGGGTGAAATAAGGCCTCTATAATAAAGGTCTTATTTTTTTGAATCCATAGACACCAAATTTGCATTTTTCTGATTTGTGGAACAAAAGTTATTGAATTTCTAAGTTTTTAATACAAATTCTGCCTATTTTCTAATTTAAACAGACGCTCAGGCCTACGTGGCGTTTTCTTATTTGCTTGTACTGGTTCGGGCGGATCAGCAACGTGGGCTGTTCGATTTTAAGAGGAACTAACGGACCAGATCAGCTGATACCCCCTCGGCTAAGAGATCTATCTAAGCCGCTGGATCAAGATCAGACGATGCTCAGCGCGTGGCCAAGAACTGGCGGCGTTGGTCCTCTGCGCGCGGCGGTGACGCGTCGGACAGGTGGTGCTCCGGCGATTCTAGAGGGTTAGGGGAAGCAGCGATCTTACCGAGGGGTTGTGGTGGTGGAGGAGGTCTCAGTGGTAGTCGTGGTTAGGAAAGGGGCGCTCGGCTTCATCGGGGATTCCTCGCCGGAGTTCCTGCCGACGGTGGAGCTAGCATCTCGAGACGGTGTCGTCGACCTGGGGCTCGAGCAGGCAAAGCAGGGGGTTAGTAAGGTGTGTCTGGTCGTGTAGAATCTTGCGGTGGCCAAAGTAGGGTGGCGGGAACCTGCGTCTCGTTGGAAATCGCCGGTGAACGGCGGCGGTAGAGGGTGACGCCGGTGGTGACGGTGGCGACGACCTAGGCATAGAAAAAGCACGGGAAAGTGTCACTAGGTGCGCCAGAGCATGGTGGAGCTTATAAGACAGAGAGGGGCGTGGGGTTGTCGGTTCTTGCCGAAATCCTCACCGGAGCTTGTCGGTGTCTGCGGCGGTCCGAGCTCGATTCCGAGGAGCCTAGGGGCTCTCAGGTGGTGGGGTGTGAGGGGAAATGGAGAGGAGGGAGTGGGGATTAAGGGGCAGGGCTCGGAGTGGAGTTTAATTCGCAGAAACGCTCGAATTTAATCGAAAGAATCGACACAGAAACGGCCGGGGAGGGAGAGCGTTGTTCGTCCCCGCGGTGGAAGACGGTGAGCTGGCGAGTGACGGGGCAGTGGGGCCAGGGTGTCAGCGAGAGGGGGTAAGTAGGGGGGTCGGCGAGAAAATAAAGCAGCGGGGAGAAGGGGCGCCGTATGGGCTTAGTGGGCTGGGGGTTTGGGCCGAGGTGCTGCTGCTGTTTTTTTTCCTCTTACAGTTTTTCTTTTTATTTTTATGTTTTCTTAAATAATTTTTGATTTAATGATCCAATTTGAATCAAACAAATTTCTAAAAATTTGTAAAACTCAAATTAGTTTTTTAGGGCATTATAGAACACATTTACTTTCCAACTTAAAATTTTCTAATCAAATTATTCACTTTGGCTTTAATTGCTAATATTGCCTTTCTTAATTCTATTCTCAAAATAATTCATATCTTTTTATCCATGGCTCCAAATTGGATGAAACCAATTTCTATTGTTTTATTGTTTTGCCCTTTATCTTTTTATCTCCCATAGGAGTTCTTTTGTTTAATATAAATATGGAGTATATCCATAATATTGTGTTGTTCTTAGTCTTAACAAATAATTAGAGTTTTAGGGTTTGAGATATTTTTCACTTCTCTTAGGTTTTTAAAATGCAACCAAGTCAAGATGCTCATGCATGCTTCATGATTTGGGATTTTTAAAACATGCACTCCACTTCACAAACAAAAATCATTTTGTTTGGCTTGGGTTTTGGAGGCATTATATTAAATCTTCCAAAAGTTCTTGTTCCTTCCGAAATTTCAAAGAACTTGGTTCTTCATTTTGTTAAATTTTTCACATTTCAAAATTTGGAAAATTTTGGGATCTGACAGACTACCACCCTTAAAAGTAATCTCGTCCCGAGATTCGAGAAGGCTAGAAAGAATAGGTTGGGTTTTAGGATACTTGGGTGCTACCACCCTTAAAAGGAATCTTTGTTGGGTTGCATTGATGATTCTCTTGGCTAAGGGTTTAATGATTGACATCCAAAGGTTGTTAACATTTCTCCATCTTGAGATTCTTGTACCACAGATTTGAGTTAGCTAAAGCTTACATTCCACACCATCTAGTTCTTCAAGGGTTCCATACATCTTGATGTGGTTCACATGTCCTTTCTGGGTCACATTGGAATTGCTCCCATTAGAGTCTCCAATATTCTTATTATTCTTCTTCTCAGGACAGTCTGCTACAAGGTGTCCAAGTTGCTTACAATTGTAACACTGCAACTAGCTAATGTCTTTCTTGGGACCATTATGTTGGTTCTGACCAAGGTTATCTCCATTCTTAGTACCATTCACATTGTTACTACCACTTCCATTGTTGATCTGGTGATTATGTCCATTTCCTTCATGCTGATGTGATTCAGAATTTCCATTGTCCTTTCTGAAAGAACGCATCTTCTGTGATGATCCTGAGTGATATTTGTCAAAGCTATGCTTCCTCTTCCTGTTTTCAACTTTATCCTTCTTACTCTCTAAAATTCTAGCTTTGTCACATAGTGATTGATAAGTTGGAACATAAGCAACTGATAATTGCATGGAAAGTTCATCATTCAGTCCATCTAGGAACTTTTCCTTCCTCTTAGCATCAGTATCAGTATCGTCTGGAGCATAACGTGATAGATTGTTGAATTCCTCAATATATTCAGCAATGCTGCGGTGACGCTGTTTAAGGTTGTGAAACTCCTTCTTCTTTAGGCTCATCATGCCTGAAGAGATATGATTAGTGCGAAAACCATCTTCAAATATTTCCCAAGTCACTTCTTCAATGGGGTGAGTGACTTGAAAGTTGTCCCACATGTAGCTACAGGGCCTTCAAGAAAGTGTGCCGCAAATCTCACTTTCTCAGCATCAGAGCATCCAACGGTCACTAGGTCCCTGTTTACTGAATGTAACCAGTCATCAGCTACCATTGCATCAGAAGTACCAGAGAACTTTGCAGGTCTCAACCTCAGAAATCTAGTGAGCATATCCAGAGGTGGTGGATTGTTGTTATTGTTGTTGTTCTGATTCTGATTGTTGATAGTTGCCATGAATTGTGTCATCATCTGCCTTAGCTGAGTCTGTGCAGTCATCATCTGTTGCATCTCATTTTCATTGTTATTGTTGTCTCCATTGTTATCATGGTCGTTGGCGCGTCTTGGAGGCATCTGTGGATTTAATAGGGATAAGTAATGATAGATAGATAGATAGATCTAAGGGAGTTCTAACACACTCAACCCAAAACAAACTAGTTCAATCAAACATTCACCAAGCAACCAATCACTTAGCCACTTCTGACTTTAATTCATTATAGAAGAAAACAACAAGTTTTCTTGAAACCAGCAACCTAGTATAGTCATACCACATAGGTCGGCATGATCCATACGCTAACACGATATCGATAACTCAAACATGATAATTGGTAGGCAATCTAATGTCTCATGGGTCGCACTATGATAACATCAGTGGGAGCTCTCTTTTGAGTTGGGCAATCATCGGTGAAGTGCCCTATCTTCCGACAGCGATGGCAAAACACTTTTGTCATGTCTCGAGTACTTTTTCTTGAAGTGTTGTTGCGGTTTTCTTGAACTTCCTTCTCTAGGCATTCATTGATATTGTGTCCTTCTTTCTTGCATTTGGAGCAGGTGATATGGCTAAGGTTTTCTTCTTTCTTCCTAAGATCTTGATACATTCCATCCTTGACATGTTCTTTCACTTTTTGCACTATGAAGTCGAGAGGGCACTTGGCAGGAATGTGGTTGGTTCCTTCACATAGGTAACAAGTAACTTGAGATGTGGGGCATTGTCCAACTGGATGGTTGTGATCACAAAAGGGACATTGATCTTGATGTTCCTTAGAGGTGTGGCCTACTTCTCCACATATTTTGCAAACTCGAGGACTTGTCGCAACTTGTATCTTGATCTCCTTGTTGGCATGATCCATCCTCAAGGTCCTTAGAGAAAGCAAAGGCTGGTCCTCTACAAGTTTGAAGGAGAAGAGATTCAGTAAAGAATGATCAAGGTATACGGGAAAATCTAATAAGTATAAAAATATAAGTTCATTCCTAACAAGGGGTTTGTCCAATTCCTAGGGTTACGAACCTACAGGCAACACAGTGCTCTGATACCATCTGTAAAGACCCAAACCTGGCTTGGTTTGAATCCCTGTGATTACAGTGCTAGTCCCTGGATCGAATAGCTAGCACCCACAGTTTAATATGTAATATCAAGATACAAAGGTCATATTACATCGCATGATCCAGAACATGAATACTTTATTACATACTCATAGCCATAGGCTATCTTATTACAAAACAGCAGAATACAAGTAAAGCATGGAGTCCTTCATCTTCATGTGCCACAGGAAAACATGTTGGGTGTAGACTCATAACCTCTATCATCAATCCACACTCATCAATAGAATAACCTGCAACATGATAGGTTGCAGCCACAAAGGGTCAATACTTTGAATGTATTGGCAAGTGTCACAAGTTGGTGAATATAAGTTGGACTATCACTACATGCATATTTGGCTAAGTAGAGCTTAGGCTTATTTGCATAAAGCAACATGGTTTTATCCTATCATTGAAAAATATTTTTCATCTTTCAATAACTTTCTGAACTCCTTGGCAAACTCTAAGTTCTTCTAATTCCTTGTTGACACCATCAAGTTTTACTTTGAGAAATTGGAATGTCGAGATCTTCCATAGCTTCAGGCCTTAGTTTCTCAGAGTTGTCCATAACCGGGACACGGCTAAGTACTTAGAATTTAATCTTCTGCAGAAGTTGTACACTTTACCCACAAGACAGAATCTCGTCTTGACGCCACCAGTGGCCGCTGGATTAGTACTCACCAAGATGGAGTACCGGCAGATCGAGAATGTGACAAAGTCTTTCCATAGAAGTCCTCCCAATACATAATGCCAGAACATCTACCAGGCACCAATGCAAGGATAAACCTCCAATGCATAATTCTAGTTAACCTGAAGAGGTACTAATGCATGGGTCTCCCACTATGTAATTGACTAGGACAGAGCCCATTTCGCATGTGGCTGTACACGAAAGCCACTGTACGAGAAACATGTTCAATCTCTAAGTTCCTGGGTGGTATTCTCCTAGTGCACAGACGAAAGAGATAGTCATAGACATGGTTCTCTTCGTTGCCACCTTATTCTCAACTGAGTATCCACTTTCCACCCAGGTGATTCATTGAGTACTTGTTTTATTATATAAAACATATATTTTTCCAACTCCTCATATAATCACAATATGGTATATTCCACCCTGAATCTATAGCAGGGCTAAGTATACTACAACTACAGTGTTTTCACTAAAGAAGATATAAAGGATATCCTAAATAGGACATAACATAGCATAGTATCATAGTAGTCCTGCCATGCATACTACAAAAATCCACTAAGTGTAATGAAAATAGTAGGACATGGTTGATAGTGTCACTTGCCTTAGTAGTTGGTGGTGTTGGTACACTCTTTGCAGTAACACACTTGACAATCCGCACAATCTATCAAACAAAACAACCAAGACAAAACATGCACAAGATCAACAGTAATGGCAATACAAAAATCATGCAAAATATGCAAGCATGCAAGATGGCAATTTTTATTGTACAAATTGTCATAACAAAGGTTTTGAACAATACTAAGTTTTTTCTGAACAATTTACAATTGCAAGATTACAAATGCAACCATTTGTGCAATTGTAATAATTAGCAATAATATCTAGTATCTAGAAAGGCTATACTCACTAAATAATTTCCATGATATTAGGTATAGTCAACCAAATTTATATTTTGGTCTTACTAGACAGAGGGTTCAATTTGCAATCCATAGCAAAAACATTCACCCAAAAATAATATACAAAACAATTTTTATGGGTAAAATACTCCTAAAAGGTTCTGCCTAAAACTTCTATTTTACAGAAGCTAAAGGGTGAAATAAGGCATCTATAATAAAGGTCTTATTTTTCTGAATCCATAGACACCAAATTTGCATTTTTCTGATTTGTGGAACAAAAGTTATTGAATTTCTAAATTTTTAATACAAATTCTGCCTATTTTCTAATTTAAACAGACGCTCAGGCCTACATGGCGTGTTCTTATTGGCTCGTACCGGTTTGGGCGGATCAACGACGTGGGTTGTTGGATTTTAAGAGGAACTAACGGACCAGATCAGCTGATACCGCTTCGGCTAAGAGATCTATCTAAGCCGCTGGATAAAGATCAGACGGTGCTTAGCGCGTGGCCAAGAACTGGCGGTGTTGGTCCTCTGCGCGCGGCGGCGACGCGTCGGACGGGTGATGCTCCGGTGATTCTAGAGGGTTAGGGGAAGCAGCAATCTTACCGAGGGGTTGTGGTGGTCGAGGAGGTCTCAGTGGTAGTCGTGGATAGGAAAGGGGCGCTCGGCTTTGTCGGGGATTCCTCGCCGGAGTTCCTGCCGACGGTGGAGCTAGCGTCTCGAGACGGTGTCGTCGAGCTGGGGCTCGAGCAGGCAAAGCAGGGGGTCAGTAAGGTGTGTCTGGTCGTGTAGAATCTTGCGGTGGCCAAAGTAGGGCGGCGGGAACCTGCGTCTCGTTGGAAATCGCCGGTGAACGGCGGCGGTAGAGGGTGACGCCGGTGGTGACGGTGGCGACGACCTAGGCATAGAAAAAGCACGGGAAAGTGTCAGTAGGTGCGCCAGAGCATGGTGGAGCTTATAAGACAGAGAGGGGCGTGGGGTTGTCGGTTCTTGCCGGAATCCTCGCCGGAGCTTGTCGGTGTCTGCGGCGGTCCGAGCTCGATTCCGAGGAGCCTAGGGGCTCTCAGGTGGTGGGGTGTGAGGGGAAATGGAGAGGAGGGAGTGGGGATTAAGGGGCAGGGCTCGGAGTGGAGTTTAATTCGCAGAAACGCTCGAATTTAATCGAACGAATCGACACAGAAATGTCCGGGGAGGGAGAGCGTTGTTCGTCCCCGCGGTGGAAGACGGTGAGCTGGCGAGTGATGGGGCAGTGGGGCCGGGGTGTCAGCGAGAGGGGGTAAGCAGGGGGGTCGGTGAGAAAATAAAGCAGCGGGGAGAAGGGGCGCCGTATGGGCTTAGTGGGCTGGGGGTTTGGGCCGAGCTGCTGCTGCTGTTTTTTTCCTCTTATAGTTTTTCTTTTTCTTTTTATGTTTTCTTAAATAATTTTTGATTTAATGATCCAATTTGAATCAAACAAATTTCTAAAAATTTGTAAAACTCAAATTAGGTTTTTAGGGCATTATAGAACACATTTACTTTCCAACTTAAATTTTTCTAATCAAATTATTCACTTTGGGTTTAATAGCTAATATTGCCTTTCTTAATTCTATTCTCCAAATAATTCATATCTTTTTATCCATGGCTCCAAATTGGATGAAACCAATTTCTATTGTTTTATTGTTTTGCCCTTAATATTTTTATCTCTCATAGGAGTTCTTTTGTTTAATATAAATATGGAGTATATCCATAATATTGTGTTGTTCTTAGTCTTAACAAATAATTAGAGTTTTAGGGTTTGAGATATTTTTCACTTCTCTTAGGTTTTTAAAATGCAACCAAGTCAAGATGCTCATGCATGCTTCATGATTTGGGATTTTTAAAACATGCACTCCACTTCACAAACAAAAACATTTTGTTTGGCTTGGGTTTTGGAGGCATTATATTAAATGTTCCAAAAGTTCTTGTTCGTTCTGAAATTTCAAAGAACTTGGTTCTTCATTTTGATAAAATTTTCACATTTCAAAATTTGGAAAATTTTGGGATGTGACAGATCTTGTACAGATTTTGAATGTCGATGTGGTGCCCCTCTGGGATTTTTATCAACGCACGAGAAAGCATAATTGTGTAATTTGTGATATCCACGCTAGTGAAAGTTATCCCTTTCCTACACAAGAACTCGACCAGAGCCAGACAACGCATCTCAGTTGGTTTACTCCTGCACTTAGATGGTTCTAGGGATGTAAGGGAACAAGGGATGCAGAAGTGGTGATCTCAAATTTAAATTTCACATACCTACAGAAGTGGTAAACGAGGACCTCCTCATGTATGGCGATTTGCACAACAACGATCTCTTGTGGAGGATTTTTTCGCTTATTTGCACGGGTGTACTCCAAGTCTAGCCCCACAAACTTGTGCTTCTCTTTCTCAAGCAATTGCTCAAACCTGGCGAGAGTTGTCTCCACAGTCGCTTCATCATTTGTGTACACCACTATCAAAGTCGTGGTGCCATGGGCAGGGACCAAGTGGGTCTTTGTTGTGCGTTTCCCATCATCCACGCCTGCAAGGAAATGGGTGAAAGGAACTACCTGCAAGGAACTGCCTTCGAGAGGAAGAAGAAGATGAATCGACGGTTCCAGAACAGAGGAAGAAGAAGTGCCCAGGAAAAACTGTAGAGGAATGACTGAGGAAGGAGAATGACTGCAGAAGAAACGTGGTAACTCACCGTGGTTACATGGAGATCATGGCAGTGCTGCCGGTTCAACAAGTGGGGCCAGTTCCTGCGAGAATATGAAATTAGCTGTGCATTTTTCTATGCGAGAAATTGAGAGAAGTCATTTATATTTTTTCTTTCATAATTAAACACAATGAAGTAGGTACAACCCAAGAGATTTGAACAAAAGAGATTTGCTAGTTTAACATACAACAACACTTACAGGCCCAACATGGCAGAACTTGGAGAGCCCCAGAACTGAGCTACCATAGAGACCTCGGCAGAGGTGGCAGAATTGGTGCGGGTGCAACCATGGCGATGGCGAGCTCGGATTCTAGAGGAGGAAAACAGAACCGAGCATGGTCGACAAGGTGATAGATCTCACCAGGAACCAATTCTCGTCCCCGATCGTGCCATGGGTGCATCCACGGTGAGGGCGAGCTCCGACTCGGCATGGGGAGGAGAGCGGGGCCGAGCAGCTTCGTCACTACCTAGCTCTGCGCCATGGCCGCGACCACAGATTGCCGCTCCGGGGAAGAAGACGAGTAATGGAGGCACCAACGCTGCAAGCCTATAGGGAGGAGAGCTAGGCCGAGCAGGTTCATCCATGTCCCAGCTCCGCACCATGGCTGCGACGCCCCACAAATTGCCGCTCTGGGGAAGAAGACACGTAATGGATGCAGGCACCAACGCTGCAAGCCTAATTGACACCTAAGAGATGGGAGCGACAGGAGCGACATAACAACGAGAACTGACAGGGGGGCCCAACTTGACGGCCATTAGCCTGATTTTTTGTATTGAAACATAAAGTTGCATTCATGCCGAAAAAGACCCTCTAAGTATTTGGCACGCCAACTATAGTCATCGCGGATGATATCAGGGAACTCGGGTACCGCGTTGCCTGGACACCCCAACTTTCGGGCCGCAAAATGACATTCTACTTCTTCCGGGTCAACAGATCGTTGGAGGACATTCATGACACTCCTCTTGTATTGTTCGGCATTGATAATTGTGTATGCCTTTGTGCGCCTCTGAATTTGTGTGGAAAGCACTTCTTCATTGGGCAAAGTTCCATCCTTCAGGAATTGGAATATGGGCAGTGCCCAAGCTGGTATAGCTCGCGCCGGAAACATCTCCTCGTCAATTTCCATTTGATCCACCGACATAACCTCAGACGGATCACGCCGCACAGTCCCCGGGTTCTACGAAGCAGTCCCCGGGTTTCCTGAACCACTTCCCACATCAATGTCCATGGGTACAACTCTGGACTCCGGATCGGCCGGGATATAGATTGACTCGGATTCTGGGGATGGCCTGATAGATGGATTTTTGAGGTGCTCTAGTGCTACACTCGGTGGAATCGCTTGTCGGGTTGATCCGAGCTTCGACAGTATGTCGGCAGCCTCATTTTCCAACCGAGGTACATGGTGGAACTCACATCCCTCAAAGTATCCCGATATCTTCTGCACATGAAATCTGTACAATGCCATGTTTGCATCCAAAGCATCCCATTACCCTGAGACTTGCTGAACTACTAGATCCGAGTCACCAAAGAACTAGATTCGTCGTATTCAAATTTCTTTCGCCACTTTGAGGTCGTGCCCAAGTGCTTCATACTCGACAAAATTGTTTGATGCTGCAAAGTGGATCTACAGCACGTACCTCAGCTGGTCTTTCTTGGGAGAGGTAAGCACAACTCCGGCACCTAACCTGGTTTTTGTTTTCGATCCGTCAAAATGCATTCTCCAGTAGTTCGGATATGGCAACGGTGGGTCATATTGCATTTCGGCCCAATCCACGAAAAAGTTGGCCACAACCTGAGACTTAATCACATCTCTCCTGTCGTATTGTGGAGCATAAGGGGCTAGCTCGATAGCCCATTTTGCGATCCGGCCGCTCGCATGCTTGTTGCTCATTATCTCAGATATAGGGGCTTCACATATCACTTTGATTGCGTGTTCTTCAAAGTAGTGTTTCAGCTTCTTCGTTGCCATATACACACCATATGCCATCTTCTGATAGTGAGGATAGTTTTGCTTTGATGCTGATAATACCTCGCTCAGGTCATAGACTGGCCTTTGCACTGACTTACCCTCTTCGTGGCGCCCTACCACTACTACTACACTTACAACTCGGATGGTTGCAACTATGTAGATCAACATTGGCTCTTTTGATAGTGGAGAGGCTAACACTGGTGCAGTGGCTAACATTTTCTTTAACTGGATGAAGGCTTCATTGGCCTGCGGTGTCCATACGAACTTGTCCGACTTTTTCATCAGCTGATAGAGAGGCAATGCCTTTTCTCCCATCCAACATACAAACTGACTTAAGGATGCCAGACAACCAGTGAACTTCTGGACATCGTTAAGATACTTCAGCAATTTCATTCGTTCTATGGCTCAGATTTTAGTTGGGTTAGCTTCGATTCCTCGGTTGGATACAAGAAATCCGAGTAATTTTCTAGCCGGGACACCGAAGGTACACTTCTCTGGGTTAAGCTTCATTCGGAACCTTCTTAGGTTCGCGAACATTTGCCTCATATCATTAAGGAGCGTTTTGCTTTCCTTGGTTTTTATAACCACATCATCCACATACACTTGCACATTTCGGCTGATTTGGCCATGTAAACATTTTTGCATACATCTTTGGTATGTTGCCCCTGCATTACGTAAACCAAAAGGCATGGTGCGATAGCAATAAGCCCCATACGGGGTGATAAACGCAGTCTTTTTTTGATCATTCGGGTTCAGAGGTATCTGGTGGAAACCAGAATATGCATCTATGAATGACAACAATTCACACCCAGCAGTAGAATCTATGACTTGATCTATCCTTGGCAGTGGGAATGGATCTTTTGGGCACGCCTTATTTAGGTTCATGTAATCGATGCACATACGCCAAACCACTGCCACATTCGGATCATCTTTCTTCTTTTCCACCAGCACCGGATTAAATAGCCAATCCGGGTAAAGCACTTCCATGATGAACCTGGCCGCGAGGAGCCGATCTATCTCATCTCCAATGACTTTTCTCCTATCTTCGGTGAAGCGGCGGAGAGGTTGCTTCACCGGCTTTGCTCCGAGTCTCACATTCAAAGAGTGCTCGGCCAACTCCCTCAGAACACCTTGCAAGTCCCGTGTGGACCAAGCAAAGATATCCTGATTCTCACGGAGGAAGTTGACGAGCTCGCTTTCCTATTTGTCATTTAACCTGGCACTAATCGTTATGGTGCGCTCTGGGAACAGATCATCAACAGGCACTTTCTTTGTATCTTTCGTTGCTTGAAATGAGACACTTCCATGCGGGTTACTTAGCGCCGACATATATTGCTGTGCGGACTGAGCCAATGCCGCCACTTCCTGGATCTTTCTCTTTTCTTGCGCGATCACGAGTGACTCGGCCAGGTTAGACCCGACTGACGCACACTCAATGGAACATCCGAAATCTCCTGCTATGGTAATTACTCCATTTGGCCCGGGCAACTTCATCTTTAGGTAACTTATGTGAGTACTTGCCATGAATTTGTTCAGGGTTGGTCTGCCGAGTAACGCGTGATATGCGCTTTCTAGGTTCACCACCTCAAACTCCAAATTTTCAGTTTGGCAGTTATCTCTTGTGCCGAATAACACGTCAACCCGGACCTTGCCAATGTGTTCGCATGAGATACCAGGCACAATGCCATGGAAAGTTGTCCTTGTAGCTTAGAGCATGTTCTGTGAGATACCCAACTTGCGCATTGTATCCACATACATAATGTTGATGCTGCTGCCATATTCGATCAGCACCTTGGAGAATCTCACATTGATATTCGGCCCGATGAACATTGGGTCCAGTACTAATGCATACGAACCATGACTCGACATGAGCTTGGGATGGTCCTTGATACTCCATGTAATTTCCTGATCCGACCAAGGCATATACCTTGTCACTGCCGCCATAACCGCATTCACTTCCATATGTCGGCGTTGCAAGCTCTTTCTATCTGTTTCCTCCGTGGTAAACACACAGTAACTCTGGTGATGCTCTCTGTATTCATTTCTCCCCTCATTTCCGGGGTACCTTTGATCTGGATGATGTTGGTTCTCCATCTGATGCACTGCATCCCGTCTCTCCTGATTCTCATACCTCGGCGGAGGTGGTGGTAACATCAATTGTTGCGTGTTTGCTCCAGAGAGCAACTGCTGTCGAGGTAACTCTTGCCGAGGTTGATCGCTCCGAGGTGCCTGAGCTTTCCCCGAACCAGTTTGCTCTATCTTCCTCGTCCACTCACATTGCCGGGTTGTGTGACCTGCCGAGTTACTCAGATTTGGCATGTGAAATTTGCACGGCTGATCCAGCATTGCCTCATACGTATACCTCGGCCGGTCTTTATTTTCTTGCCACTATCTCTTTTGCTCGGGCGTCCAAGTTTTCTTGCCATCATTTCTTGGAGTCCATTGTTGCCCTCTAGTTTTCTGACGCTGATTACTCCCTTCTCCGGGTTGATCTTGATTTACAGCAGCAACTTGCTGCGAACTGTACCTGTAATCCGGTCTATCATCTCTTCTCTTACCCCGGTAATCATTTTGCCGGGACGATCCGGCTCCATCTCGCTGGTTGTACTCCTCATTTGACTCGTTTGACACAAGCCGGGGTTGAGTTAGATAGCCTAAGGCGTACGAATCAGCAATCCGGATTGTTTCTGCCAAGGTAGTTGGCATGTCCCTTTCTAACCTTTGCCACAGCATGCTTGCATATCTACACCCTTGCGCAAACCAAGCTATGGCCTGTGACTCAATCACGCCCTCGCATGAGTTTCGCACAGTGCACCAGCGGGTCAGGAACTCCCGGTCTGTTTCATTTGGTCTCTGCTTGCACATTGCTAGGGTTTATGGCCTATTCGGCCTTTGATACGTGCTCGAGAAGTTACTGATGAACATTTCCTCAAAATCGATCCAGCAGTTGATACTACCAGGTGGTAAATTGTTTAGCCATCCACTCGCTGGCCCTTCCAGCATCTGAGGTACATATCTCACAACCCATCTCAAGTTGCTTGTAGCAATTTTCACTGCTATCGCGTAGTTGATTAACCAATTCTCCGGCTTGGTGCTACCGTCATATGTTTTTGTGCCTCTAGGTAACTGGAAGTTAGGTACTGGAGGCTCTTTCATGATCCGGGGCCCAAAGCATGCCGGACCCGGAGGACCTTGCCCCTCAATTAGCTCCGACCTATAGAGCCGATCTAGCTTTAATCTGGCGTCATCAGGCATCAAGTTCCTGCTTCCCAACCTTGATCCTATCACATGATGATCCGGCCTTTGGTATCCTGCATTCACCATTTCCGAATCACCATCATTGTATCTATCTTGCTCTTGTGGAGCGCATCTCTGTTGCATACCTTGGCCGACACTTCGCTCTTGTCGTGGTATATACCGCTGCTGCGGTTGCCTTGCACCCGCCCAGTTACGCTGTCCGGCATTGCCGTTTACAGCGTTCCCTGACCGGCATTGCCTTGGTCGCGGTTACCTCGGCCAGCTTCACCTCGGCTGATAGCCCGTCGATCCTCATTTCCCTGCACTGCTTTTCCTTTCCCTGCCCTCGCCGGGTCATATGGGACTATCTGTTTGTTTCTCCTTGCCGAGGTTACCACTTCCTCTCTTCTTGGGCCATCATGAGGGGACGATGCAGCTCCAGCAGATTTCTACGGGTTACCCACCGTTGAATAAAGGACTTTGGAAGCCCCAGCTCTTGCCGGGTTAGCCCTGAGCAACTCTTCATTTTGTCTATTAGCGATCCAAACTAACTCATTGACCCTCTCATGCTATCTTTGCCGGGCTTCACCCGTCAAACCCTCTAACTCGGATGCAGCTGCATCCGCTGCTCTAAGGTTCTTTGCCGGGGTGCTGTACTTCGGCAGCACCATGGACAAAATGTTCTCTGATTCCTCAACTCTAGTATCACCCTCTTTGTTCATTTCACTGATGAGGTTTCTCCCTTTTACTTTTACGACATCTACCTTATTTTCTCTTGCATACTCGCGCAGCGTCATGTTCAACGACTGCTGAGCCACGGCTATCTTTTTTGCACCTTCTAATATTTTCTGCCTAGTTTCCTCTAACTCGCCCTGTGCCCGAGCCAGATCTACTGCAGGTGCTATGGGGCTCTCCAAGCTATCTATCGCCTGCTACAACACGTTCTCTGGCCTCTCTAGAGGAGGACCTCTACTTTTCCTGGGTGCCTTGGGTGTTACCTCCGGATCTGGTGCCGGGTCTTTCCTCGCGCCTACACCTGGCGCTGTCATCATCACCTCAGCACGGTCAGGGGAGCAAGTGATACGCGCACCGTGAGCCGCGCTAAGGGGTGGCTTGCCTCCCTCGATGACATGCTGTGGGTGAACACAAGACACATCAACGCCGACGTAGATCCTGTAGGCGCCAAGCTTGATGAAGACGCCATTGCGCAGTGGAGGTCGCTTGCCGAAGCAGCCAGCATTGTCGCTGACGTAGTCCAGCGCTCCAAAGCGCTGAACGAGCCCAGAGATGATGTGCTCGCCGTTGCCAATGATGCTTCCCGTCCGGATCTTCACTCCTGCTAGCGCCGCTAGCCCCACGGTGGGCGCCAACTATCGTGGTGCTGTCACGACGGATGCCATGGATAGGCTAAAGGTGGGGCCAATATGCACTAGAGGAATCCAGGGAGGGATAGTGTGATGATTCCACACACTGATGCTTTGTATTCTCAAGGTTCACAAGGTTTACAGATGCTCCTTGAGCTGTATTGGGGAGAGGAGGAAGAAGGAGCTCTCTTACTCTCACCACTACCAACTGCCCACGCGTAGGGCTAAACAACTTGCGATCCCTCTCTACCGAGGTCCTAGTACTCCTTATAAAGGGGAGGCCTGGCTACTTGCTAGGGCATACGTGGAGGCATATTCCTTGGAATATGCCTCTCCCAAAATAGCAAACCGACCCGGTCACCTTTTGCCATCGTAAGCCATACAGAGGCTACGTAAGCCTCTGTAGTGCCAGCGTCATCCGACACAGGCTACGTCACCCTTGTCGGCTACGCCTCGGTGGTCCTTCCCTCTTTCCGCTTCGCTCACGCTCCAGCGTACAGTGACCACCTTTTGAACAGCGAGATACCTTCCTTCTCTTGCAAGCCTGATATAACCCGGATCATGCCTGGTTGATCCGGCCTCGTGGGTACCTGCATACTAGTTAAAAAAAGCCTGCCGGCATATGACATACGTCGGCCGGGACACAGTCAGGTGGACATCCTCCGGTCCAGGTCATCCCGTAAGTCAGCCTGCCTTGAGGTAACTCGACCAGCATACGCTTTGACCTTGCCGTACCTCGGCTAACTCGGCCCCTATACCCCGGCGTGACCCTACCCGGGGGTATCCGCCCAACATTAGTCCCTACAAAACCATCAAGTGAGTCTTGTCATTAGTGGTGGTGCTTGACTTTGGTTGAGCAGTTTTGCTCTTCTTCTTCTTCTTCTTCTTCTTCTTCTTTGTCTTGGGAACATAAACAAGACATTCTTTTCCATTGTTTGTCCTTTTCTTGCTAAGCACCTCATCTAGAACTTCTTTACCTTTATGTTGAGATCCCTTTACAAGTTCTTCTTGGCCACAAGATGGAGTGGAGGTGCTAGGCATATCATACTTGTCCAGTTGAGTTTGCAGCTGATCACGAGACTCATTTAGAGTAAAATATTCACTCTCCAATGCCTTGTGAGCAATCTCAAGTTTCTCAAACTTCTCTGAGAGTCTAGCATGAGCAGCCCCAAATTCAATCTTTTCCTTCTTTAGTATCTTTACCTTAGTAAGAGCATTGTCATGTTCTTTAATGATCTTGGCAACAACCTCCTCATGGGAATCATCAATTGAGTCAAGTTTCTCCTCCAAGGATACTCGAGCTTCCTCTTCTTCCTCTAAGGCATTCTTCAGGACATAATTTCCAAGGCATCTTCTATTTCAATTCTACCCTTTTCTTCGAGAAATTCTTTGGAATGAGCAAGTTAACTCATAAGAGCATCAAAATGAAGTTTGTGCTCACCTTGCAGGTTAGTGAAAAAATTGTCCAAAGCAATAACTTCTTCTTTTATCTTAAAACTATTATGATCATCCATATCCATATTTATATTAGTCTTAGGAAATGAAGAAATATAAGATGATACCTCGGACCCTCTTGCCATGAGGCAAGTGACGTTGTTGTTGATGACATTTTCGTTTCGAGAGTCGACGAGTGATGACGGGGTAGATGTGGTGGCTATAGCAGCCACCTCTCGAGAACTATCTTCATCCTCTTCGTCTTCACTTGCAGAGGAATATTCTTATTGTGCCACCAAGACAATCTTGGGTTGCTTCTTGTAAGGACCATTCTTTTTGATAAATGGCTTCTTTCGAGGTGCCTTGGACTTTTCTTTAAGGATGAGCATGCCACCATTGTCTTCTCTACTTTGATGTGGACATTCAGCCACAAAGTGCAACCTATCTCCACAATTGAAGCATGTTCTCAGTTTTGGGCCATTCTCTCTTCTTCCACTTGACCCATTCTTGCGCTCAAGTTCAGACTTGGCCTTGGCTGGATCCTTCCAAAAATTCGTTGCATAGAAAGCCATGTACTCTCCATGAGCATGCTTGACCTCCTCAAGACAGCCCATGGATACAACCTCGTATCCTCTTTCATCCTCATCTTGTTCAACAACATTTGGCCTTAGAACAACATTGACTCCTTTTTGCATTCCAATAGCACGGGCATCTTCAGCGTTCTTAGATACAACCTTGAATGATGCCATTTCTTGCATGACTTCATTGGAAGTCATTTGATGGTAGTTGTGTCTACCTTGCAAACTCTTCAAGTCCGTTGGCTCAAATGACATTAGAGCACTCACATATTTCCTTTTTATCCAAGCATCATCAATGTGAGTGGCTCCATGCTTTCTAAATGTTGTTGCAATACCCTTGAGCCGTCTATACATATCTTCATGGTCTTCACCATCCAACATGTAAAATCCTTCAGCTTCATTTGTAAGGGCATCATACCTATTTCTTCTCATGCTTTCATTTCCAATGAATAGGTCGGTGAGTGCATCCCACGCTTCTTTGGTGGTGTTGAAGTGCTCAATGTGGGGCACGTCCTTGGGACCCACTTCGAGCTGAATCATGTGGAGAGCCGTTGCATTCAATTGACTGTCCACAACTTCCCTTCTAGTCAAGTTGGTGGGGTCTCCAATATGAATACCATCTTCGATAATCCTCCAAAGTTCAATTCACGAAGTGCATACATGAGATTTCATTAAGAATTGCCATTGATTAAATGTAGATACAGTAAGCTTGGGTGGATCACCCCTATCATTTATATGAGGATGAGGGATAGGTGGGTCAGGAGAATATAGATGAGGAACCTCACTATAGTCCTCCTTACCACTTCTGTCGTCGGATTGATGACAAGTACACCATGAGGGGGTCCTCGAGGCGTGCGGAAGAGAGGGATGTGAGACGTACGGTATTCCGAGACGGTGAGCACACAAGTTTACCTAGGTTCGAATCCGCCAGCTTTGGACGGATCCTACTCCTGCTAGCAATCCAGTAATACGGCAGAGCCAGAATATGGGTTACAAGGGTTCGCTTGTGCGAGTTGAGATTGTGATTGTAAGGGGTGCCCTAAAGACTCTCCCTAGGGTGGCTTATATAGATATCCGACGTAGGGTTTACATGACAGATCTATCCGACTATGACTAAGAGTCGGTTACAGAGTACATCTTGAACTACAAGTAACACTATGGGCCTATGTCGGTAAGTCTTTTGGGCCTTCCTGTAGCCAGATTGGACTTTGTCTCTTCTCCCTAACTGGGCCGCCCGTGAAGCAAAGCTCTAACCCGAAGTGGGCCACCCTGGTCAGTGAGGACTGTGAGGATACCCGGAAAGTATATCCCCAACAGCAGCCCCCAGAAGTCTCCAAGATCCAAAGTCGGATTCATCATCGTCTAGCTTAATCTTCGGCTTGCAGAATCTTGAAGGGTTCCTGAAACTTCAAAACAAAAGATACGATCTGGGTCTCAAAAGTAAGTCAGACCTATCAATAAGTTATTCGGATTTGCAGCTTGATATTCAAACTAAGCTGGATCTTGGTCTCTGACGTCATCTGACACTGGTCACAGTCAAATCACGTCACTGACAAACATCTTGTCAGCACGACCATTGGTGGGTCCGCCGTTCGTGGAACCGAGGCGTCGTTTTAATGCGTGCGCGGAGATCGAGGTGACGTAATCATCGCGTGGGAACTTCCTAGTCCGTTCCACGACACGTGGCGAATTTATTGTGCCATTTGCACAAATCTTGGCGCGGTTCGGCGGTTATAAGGGGTGAGGATTCCCTTTTCCTCATCTTCTTCCCCTATTCCCTTTGTCATTTCCTTCTTCTCCACTTCTCCCACGCGCACAAAGCTCCTGTGCCTCGAGATTCCCAGCACCGCCCACCTAAGGTCACCGGCGCATCGGAGGAATGGCGTCATCCTCATCATCCGGCTTGGCTGCGGCAGCAGCGGTGGCGGCAGAGAAAGAAAGCAACCGTGGGGTATGTATCCCGTGCGTCCTTGACGACGCCAAGCTCACCGGTGTGGAGAACGAAGGGCTCCTCCGTGCCGGCGACTGGCGGAGCGGTTTCGGTGAAACCATCCCCAACACACGGGCCGTCGAGTGGGTGCACTTCGGCACCCACCTCGATAGAGGTTTGTCTTTCCCTCCCTCAGAATTCTTTTCCGAGGTGATTGATCATTACGGTGTTCAGCTTCACCATCTCGCCCAAACTCCCTTTTAGAGTTGAGCGCTTATGCATCATTGTGTGAGGGGTATCTCGGCATTAGGCCGAGTCTCATTCTTTTCCGGTTTTACTTCCATGTCCGGAGAAACTCTATCACCGCCAGTAATCCTTATATTACCGGCACTATTAGTCTTGTGGTTAGTCGTGAACGCATCTATCCTAGGATTTTAGCTAGTGATTCGGTCAAACAATGGCCGGCCACCTTCTTTTATCATTAGGATATTCCTCCGGCTTTCGTCGACGGAGCCGCCATGCCCCGTTCATCCTAGGACGAAGCTCCTCTGGCTCTCAGCGACGATCTGATTCTCGCCAAGAGACGGATTGAGTATCTGATGAAGCATAAGGGCCTGAGAGGGTCTGACTTGGTCCAATCTTGGGTAGCACGCCGGATCCAGCCTCTCCAGCACCACGGCGACCGACTGATGCATTACATCACGGCATCGAAAAACGACTCCCTCCGCATCATCCCTAAGGCTTTAAAGCCTCAGGACTACATAAGCCAGATCAAATGGACTAGGAAGATCTCGGATAAAGGAGTGGATCGAGAGGAAGATCCCGGATCTATCCCTGGACATGCATACAGTGGAAAACCCTGTAGTGCCGGTAAGCTTTAGTAGTAACCCATTTTTATATGTTTCACCTTTAAGTTATTTCACAATACTGAGATATTATATTCTTTTCGGCTTGCCGACCTCTGCGAGTTGGAGTTTGCTCTGATCGAGGGATATCCTCCCGAGTTTTCTCAAGAGGAGGAATTGGTCCCACTACCGAACGTTGTGCCCAGGAAGCGCAAAGCTCCGACAGGGGCCATCGGCACAAAGGAAGTGCCAGTTGTGAAGAGGTAACTTTCCACACAACTTCTTCCTTTGTACTTTACTTCATGATTTCTTCCAAGATATAATGTTCTTCATTCTATTATATTCTCAGAGCTAAGCAGCTCATGAAGGGCAAGGGAAAGGGGAACATCTCGAAGGCCCTGCGTCAGATGAAGCTAACTATGGCTTCCCCTGCCACAGCTCCTCCGACTCCTGACCCTCAACCTTCTGCAGTGCCGGTGATTACTCTATCATCGGTCGTCACAGAAGATCTGGCTCCCTGAACAGGGCCAACGACCCTTGAGTCGCAGACTGACGTCACCGTAGGTGGCTCAGGTTTTCATAAGGGTGAACCCTCTTTGGGTAATGATCCCTTGGCAGAGACCTTCTCCAAAAATCTCCTGAACAATCCGAGACTTGCCAAATTTGGCCTGTCTCGGAAACCTGCGGAGGAAATCCAGTAGCTGGCCCGGCAATGCCTAGAGAGCCGAAATCTCTCTGCCGAAGAAGAAGCACAAGAAGCGGAGGACATCATGTACTTCGATCTTCTCGAACAAGTCCGCCTTCACGACGAGGGACTAAGAGCTGGTGTGCTTCCACCACCTCCGGTTATTCTACTCACCCTCGCCGAGAAGGTTACAACTGAGGTGAACATGTGCTTGAGCAAGCTCACACATGAACATCATGTAAGTCGGAATTCCAACTTACGTTTTTCTATACTTTATATCATATCCTCTAGCCCCCAAGCATGAAGTTGGATAAACAATCCAGGTTTATGCTTCATTAGGATGCCAAAGAATGAACTAGTATAGCCCCCAAGGCTCGTGCTGATATTAGCTACAATATTAGCCCGAGTCTTTAGTAGACCTCTGACTCTCTGGGTATTCTGACTTACAGAAAGTTAATTCATATAACCAGGAATTGTTGAAGAATGTCTGCAATAAGCGGAGACAGATCAGAGCTCTCCGACTTAAAAATGCCGAGCTTAAAGTTTCCAAGGATGAGGCTGAAGGTAAACATTCCGAGACTCAAACTTTGTCTTGTGTTTTCATAGTCAAATATTTTTTGCTGAACTATTGTTCTTTTTGACTTACAGCACTGATAAAGCAGTCCTGTGCTATGATCGAAGAGGCCGAGAATCTAAAGACCTTGGTGGTGGAAAACAAGGATCTCCACCGAGAGCTAGACCAGCTTAAGGCAGATCATGAGAAGAGCATTGCTCAAGTTCTCGAATCTTCCTCCATGGCCACCGTGGAGCGTGATCACAAGATTACACTCCATGAACAGAAAATCTCAGATCTCAATGACGAGCTTTGCAGAGAGAAGGACCTTTTCGAGGCGCTCCGGCCTGAACTCCGGAGTCTTCGTGAAGAGAAAACCAAAGTTGATGACGTCATCTTTGGTATGTCTCCATCTTTATGACTTGTTTACATTCTTCGACTCTTTCGATGTTGGATTTATTAACCATTTTGCATTATATGCATAGGTCCTCTGAACTTGACGGACTCCACCTCTGCCGAGCCTCGCACTCACCGGCTTACCCAAGTCGGTGATTTGCTTCATGACTTCCGCCAATCCATCGAGGATATTGGCAAAGCTCTCAGAGTTCCGGACATGCATTGCATGTCCGACTTTCAGGTGCGAGACAAGGCAAAGGAGATGCTGCAGCTTGTCCAGGACTGGAACATGTCCTACGCGCGATCCGCGGCGCAGAACGCTCTCACCATGGTCATGAGCCACCATGGAAGCATGAAAATCTGGCAAGTGACCAGAGGGTACTCTACTGTGGACGAAGATGGCCAGAAGCAGGATATCAAAGCCATCATGGACTCCTGCGCCAGATATGGGTGCCGCGTAGCTAACTTGACCAGCTACGACACTCCCTTCTTCAACCACGTGGACACGCCGCCTCTGCCTCCGGAAGAAGCAGCCGAAGTTTTCGATGATGAACAAACCATATCGGATTTGGACATCTCGGATCGTTATCAGGCCGAGGCAGATGCATCCAGCAAGCCGGCAGCTCCTACCTCTTCTCCTGCATCATAGATTATCAGAAACAAATGTGTTATTCTGAAAACATTATGGATCTGTAAGTATGTAGTATGATACTTTTTGCTAGTGCTAAGTTTTAATCTATTCAGCACTTTTGGCTTTAAATTTTTGTGTGCCTGAAATGTTTACGTAAGCACTTATACTGTTTTGTCTACACTTATTACTTATCTGGCTTTCCGCCTCGTCCCTTTCGTGAGCCCGCTAAACTTTCAGCTCGGAAACTTTGGCGAGCAACGGAGCTCAATTGCTAAACCAGTTTAAACTCGGAAACAAAGCCGGCTTCCAGTACCAACAATTCACTACTCGGAAAATACCCGCATCCGGCAATCAGACAAATAACCAAAGTATAGACTAGAAACTTTAGAGTTATACCCGAGGGTAGCATATTTAGAATCATAAATCTAAACCAGAACAATCATGAGCATAAAGTACTTTCAAGTATTCTGGGATTTTCGACTGTGACATGATCATTCGGAAATAAGATGGTAAAAACTTCTCAGAAAAACTTTGAGGCAACCAAAACTTTTATTTCTCTCAGAACATGTACATATATATGATTACAAAGAAGGATAAACTAAGATTAAAAGGGATGTAGCTGAGCAATATTCCATGGTCTATCTAACTCATCCCGATTTGTACTGCCTCCAGCTCTCTTTCTCTTCTTAGTAGCAGGTCTTTCTTAGACTGGCCTCATATCAGTTAGGTAGTATGAACCATTGTGCAATACTCGACTAACTAAAAATGGCCCTTCCCATATTGGGGAAAGTTTGTGTTTTCTTTGTTGCACAAGCCGAAGAACCAAATCAGCCTTATTGAAAGATCTATTTTTGACTCTCTAGCTATGATACTTGTGTAACTTCTACTGATAGGTTGTTGATCTCATTTCAGCAACGACGCGAACTTCTTTGACTAAGTCGAGATCATTTTGTTGAGAAATCTCAGCATCCTCTTCGATATACGTGGCCACTCTAGGATAAGTGTGAATCAGATCACTAGGAAGAACTGCTTCTGCGCCATAGACCAAGAAGAAAGGTGTGTATCCTTTTGACCTATTCAGAGTTGTTCGTAAACTCCATATTACAGAAGGTAATTCCTCTTCCGAAGCCCCCGCAGCACGTCGTAGTGGTGCTTCGAGTCTCGGTTTTAGGCCTTATAGGATTAAACCATTTGCTCTTTCGACTTGTCCATTAGCCTGTGGATGTGCGACTGACGCAATGTCAAGCCGGACATTTTGTTCGTTGTAGAATTCGGCAAGTTCTCCCATAGAGAAATTACTCCCATTGTCCATGATAATACTATGCACATAACCATACCGGATTATAACATCCTCGACAAATCTTTTGGCTGTTACTCCATCACAACTAGTGACGGGTTTAGCCTCAATCCATTTGGTGAATTTATCCACCATCACTAAGAGGTGAGTAAATCCACTTGGAGCCCGTCTAAACGGTCCTACCATGTCAAGCCCCCAGACTGCGAAAGGTCATGTTATAGGTATTGTTCGCAGCTAATTGATGACCCACAAGTATAGGGGGTGTATCGCAGTATTTTCGAGGGAAGTGAAATCCAATTTATTGATTCGACACAAGGGGAGCCAAAGTATATTTATAAGACTCAACAACTGAGTTGTCAATTCAGCTGCACCTGTAAACAATATTGCTCATAGCAGTTTATCAGTAGCAACAGTTTTGTAGTAGCAATAGTAAAGTAGCTGCAGTAGTAAAGTAAAGACAACAGTAACAATAACAGTAAATAGTAGGATTCGAGTGTGGTAGGCATAGGGATGGATGGACGGGCGTTGCATGGACAAGACAATTCACATAGCAATCAAAACATAGGGCAATTGCAGATAAATAAGATAAAGCATCCAAGTACTAGATAATCCAAGGCATGTGTTCCATATATAGTCATACGTACACGCAATAAGAACTTGCACAACATCTTTTGTCCAGCCAGCCCGTTTGCAGCGGGGCCTCAAGGGAATTACTGGCAATTAAGGTGCTCCTTTTAATAGAGCACCGGAGCAAAGCATTCACACTCCGTGAACACATGTAATCCTCACATCAAAGCCATTCCCTCTGGTTATCCCGAGTTCTGTCACTTCGGGGCCATTGGTTCCGGACAATAACGTGTGTATACAACTTGCTGGTAAGACCATAAACAATACTATTATAATGAATCAATAACATGTTCAAACCTAAAATCATGGCACTCGGGCCCTAGTGACAAGCATTAAGCATAACAAGTCGCAACAAAGTCATAAAGCACTAATAGAAGATACTAGGCACCATGCCCTAACAATCTGATGCCATTACATGAACGATCTCACCCAATCCCTACTGTCCCCATGGCCTACAGCGGGGGATTACTCACTCATAGATGGGGGAAACATGGATTGTCGATGGAGAAGCGATGGTGATGATCTCCTCCAATTCCCCGTCCCGGCAGGGTGCCAGAATGGAGTTTCTGGTGCTGTTTCGTGGAATCTGGTGGTGGTGGCGGAGCGGAACTCCTTCTGAAAAAACGTCGAACCCCCCCTGAGTTTTTAGGTCAGAAGGCATCTTATAGGCGAAGAGGGAGACCGAGGGGGTGTCTAGGGCAGCCAGACCACCCCCTGACGCGGCCAGGCCTAGCCCGCGTGGCCAGGTGGTGTGGCCTGGGCCCAGCCCCCTCCGTCTCGTATTCTGGCTCTAGGAGTCTTCTGGTGAAATAGGATTTTTGGCATATTTTCCAGGATTTTTCCTGATAGTTGATTTTCTGCACAAAAAGTAGACACCAAAGCAATTCTGCTAAAAACAGCGTCGGTCCGCGTTAGTTGCATCCAAATCACATAAGTTTAGAGGAGAAACAATAACAAAAGTGTTCGGGAAAGTAGATACATTTTGGACGTATCAACTCCCCCAAGCTTAACTTATTGCTTGTCCTCAAGCAATTCAGTTGAAAACTGAGTGCAACTAAGTTTCACAAACACATTTGCTTCACATGATGTATATATTCTCAGCATGTGATCAACTACTTAGACAATTCATAATAAAGAGTATGCAACTAAGTTTACTTCATAGGCATTGCAAGCAATGAAGAGATTCCAACTCAAAAATAATAAGTAGCATGAAACATAAACATAAGCAACATTACAATGCTCATAAGAAGGTATGATAGAGTGGTATCTCGCTTGCCTTTGATTATGATTGCCAAGGCACCTCTGAAGTTCAGGTGAAGACTAGAAGTAAAGATATCAAAGATACAAGCATCAAAGTCATAACACAAATAATCAAGTTTTGAGACAAGCACATTACACTAAGAATGACAACTATGCTCTCAAGAAGGTGCTCATATAATAAGTGGAGACTCAACAAGGAAATGGAAAGGTTTTGAATAGTTTGAAAGGATTCCAAACGTTGAAAGTATGGGACTCATTAGCTTTGAGATCTCATTGCCCCTATCATAAGCATCTTTAATATGGTTAAGGTGAAAGTGAGGTCCAATCTGAGTTATATGCTTGACAGACTATAAACTGGAAATCCCATGTCCCTTGAGTACGAGGGCCGCTCCTCATGCTACTCAACTTTAGTTACCTGTAAGTACTTGTCATCGTAAATACGTGCGTATCATAGATAACCGGATATGGGGTACCCCTTGCCCGATGATATGGAAGAATCCCCATATCAAAATGACAAGGCAAGCAGACAATGAGTATCGCAACAATCTTCTTATTTACCATGGGAAAATGGTGCTTTTTTCTCTCTTTCCTCTTTTCTCAAATCTCTTTTTTTTCTTTTTTTTCTCAATAGCTATCTCTCTCTTTTTTATAAGAAGAATGCTTCATAGATATCATTATGGTTACGCTGCAGGTTTCCACCATGACGGCATGGATTAGACCAGCGGCTCAGGCGTTTCTCTAACACACATACATAACTCCATGGACTTACAAGCTCCCCTTTTATTTCACACCGACGACATCCGCAAACAAAAGAGCATGGTATCAACTGGGTATATATTTACAAGTGTTGAAAGCATTCCTCGTGGCAGCACGGTTCTGCTAATCCCCATCCTATAATTTGCAAGCATATAACTTTCATGGACAGTCACAATGGTTCAGGTTTATTAAGTGCAGGAAATAAAGTGTGCCATCAAGTTCGTGAGAGCTTTACTAACTAACTTTCTCATAACAAGCAAACATTTTATTCGGAAGAAAACAAGGCATATTGAATATGCACGGAAATAACAAATGATGCTAATAGGTAGGTATGGTGGACACTTTGACAATATTTGGGTTTAGGGAATTGGAAACACGAGTAAAACATACTCGGCGAAAGTGAAGGCTAGCAATAGTAAGGAGAGCGACAAACGGGAGAGCAACAGCTGTCATAATCATGCTTGCAACAAAACAAGACTAATCATGGCATGAAAGTGATTCAAGACCCTCAAGGCAAAATAATTCATCAAGGCTTAACTAATTATTTCAGTCGTATGCATGCGTGAGCATGTGCCAAGTCAATTCAAATGAAACATTCAAAGGAGGATACCACGGTGTCATACCAAGTTATGAATAGAGTAATGCAAGCAAACACTCATATGACATGCTACAAGCTATTAGAAAGCTTAACCTAATCATGAGAAAGCAAGAACTACTAAGCATCCATGAATAACATACACCCTACATGAACAGACTAAGCATGCCCACAATGATGAGTATATGTACAAAAATGAAAACAAATAGAGTTCGTTACCAACCTCTTACCACACCTCAAGTTGTCATTAATCCTCATTATTTCCCTTCACTTGTGTGGCTTGAATAATAATAATATGAAACTAAATTCCATTCAGAACTGCTGAACCCTGCAACAAACTCACAAAACCAAAGAAGAACAACAAATATTTTTGGTGTTTTTGATTTTTAAAACAAGAACCAAAAAGGAAGAACAAGCAAAGTAAAATCTTTTTGGGTTTTTCGACTAGTTCAAACAAAGCAAAAAGGGAAAAACAAACCAAGGAAAAAATAAGAAGCAAACAAAGAGAAACAACAAAAATATTGTTGGTCTTTTGTGTTTTAAGAAAGCAAAAACAAAGAAAGAGCAAAAACTAAAAAGAGAACGAAACATGAATATACAAAGTACCAATGAAACATGATAAGGAGATGAGTGTGGTGTCGGTGTACCTCCCCCCAAGCTTAGGATTTTGGCCTAAGTGGGTGTCAATCTAGATACGGGTAAGGGTTCCAAGCAGGCGGGTCATTGTAAGAACGATCGTAGTTAGGCCCGTAGTTAGGCCCGCGGGTCATTGTAAGAAGCTCCCCAATCATAAGTAGGCTGCTGATATGAAGACTCCCCCTCATTCGAGGGTTGGACCGAATCATCTATGACCTCCCTTCTAGTATCCTGCTCTTGTTGGGAGAGCTCTCCCAAGTACGTATCAAGCTCCTCTTCCGTGAGAGACCATCCTACCCAGTTATCAAGGTTAAAAAAAACAGGTACAGGCAAAAGGACAACACGCCCGGACTTGCTCCTTCTCCAACCAGCCTTGAGAAAAGTTATTTCATAAGACAACTCACTCAAACTAGCCCACGAAGAAATAAATTTATGCTGTATCATGGAATTAAGATCAAGCCTTTCTATGGGAAACTGTAGTTCTAGATGATGAGGCACTAAAGCATGAAATGCTAGTAAACGAGAAGCAATGAGGCCCCCACAAATTCCACCTTTCTCACGGTTAGTGGTAAGACGGAAAGCTATCAAAGCACCCAAGTTTTAAGACCTATCTCGTTTAACAGCAGCAGAGATAAATACTAGATCATATGAAGATAACTTATTGGCAGTTGTCCTAGCAAGAACACACTTGGCAATAAAGTAGGCAAAGTAGCGAATGGAGGGGAGATGAATGTTACGGATTTTCCCACTCTCCTTCGAGAAGCTGCTCCCTTGGCAAATTTCCACGTATAGATCCATGAGTGGTGCAGGTCGCTCTTTAATCCTTCTACATGATCCCCACTAAGGTACCTTAATAGCTGCACAGAAGTCATCGAGAGAAAGGTCGACAACAATATTGTAAATTTTGTAGTGGACCATGGGGTTAGGCAAAGTGTAACTAAATTGAAAGTCCTGCACCACAGACATGGTTAGCTTCACAAATTGACAAGGTTCATCTTCCAAAAAGTGCTCCAATCCTGCATTAGAAACCAAAGTGTGCAAATCCTGGAGAATTCCTGTGTCCCTCATGAATTCGGAGCATGGATAGATGGAAGGAAAAAACTTCCTCCTCTCGGTGAACCTTCATAACCTCAGGCACCCATAGTTCATGCTGGTTTAGTTGATGCTCATTCATCTTCTATTCTGAAATTTAAACACCTATTAAACAAGTGATTGCAAAGTGAATATAAGGAAGGGCACTGCTCAAAGGGACTTGTAAGAGGCCTAAACATGCATCAAAACTATATCTCTAAGCATCAAACAAGCTTACAAGCTCTCATAACCTGTCACCTATAGTAGCAAAATACTCAAGATATAATCCACTAAACACAAATCTACTTGGACAAGCGGAGGAGTCACATACCGGAGAATAAATGCTCCAAATTTCAGTAGCAAAGATGGGCTGAGCAAGGAGATCGAAAAATCGAGGGCAAGCACAACAAGAACGCGATTTTTGAGCAATGAACTGGAGTTTTCTCGGGAGAGAGAAGAAAGTGGCAAGTGAGAGAGTGAGTGGAGGTCAAGGGGTGGCCCACACCATGGCATGGCGCCACCCAGGGCAGGCTGCGCCACCAGGTGGTGTGCCTTCCTGGTGGGCCCCCTGGTACCTTCCAGGCACTCCCCTGCCCCTTTTTTCACGTAAAAATTTAATATGAATTTTCTGGAAATTTTAGAGACACTTTATTTTTGGGCATTTTTAGGTATAAATGAATGATTTTCTGACAGAAAAAGTTTTTTAAGAAACTATGCAATGACAAAACAAGGCTATAACTATAGAAGTTCTAAGACACTCTAACATACAGGCAACTAACAACAGAAAAGAAAACTAAACGAAAGCAAAAACTAAAATGGATAGAATAAAAGAAAGCGGACATAATCACAGTGAAAACATTGTTTTGCTCAATGAAATCATTTTGTTAACAAGGTTGATCAGGTCTTGTTACCAAAACAATTTTATATGAAACAAAACTTTGTATTCCACTAATGATTATGTTACCTCAACTTTGATAGAAATGGTCCCAATCATAATAGTTTCAAATTTTTCTCTTGGTATGGGACAATATATCTCTCCAACTTGAATGCCCTCAACATGTTCAATTGAATTCAAACCATAAGTCCTATCAATCTTCTTGGGGAAATATACAGTATGTTCCTTATCATTAACATTGAAGGTCACATTTCCTTGATTACAATTAATAATAGCTCCTGCAGTATTAAGAAAAGGTCTCCCAAGAATAATAGACATATTATCATCTTCAGGCATTTCAAGCACAACAAAATCAGTTAATATCAAGTAATTATGAGCCACTTGAATAGTTACATCCTCACATATACCAACATGAATAGTGGTAGATTTATCAGCCATTTGCAAAGATATATCAGTTGGTATTAATTTTTCAAGTTAAAGTCTCTTGTAGAGAGAGAAAGGCATAACACTAACTCCAGCTCCCAAATCACACAAAGCATTTCTAACATAACTATTCTTAATAGAGCAAGGGATAGTTGGAATCCATGGGTCTCCAAGTTTCTTAGGAACCTTACCATTAAAGGAATAATTAGCAAGCAAAGTAGAAATTTCTTCATTAGGGATCTTCCTTTTATTCGAGACAATATCCTTCATATACTTTGAGTAAGGAGGAAATTTAATAGCATCAGTCAAAGCAATTTGCAAGAATAAAGGTTTCATCCACTCACAAAACTTTGACTTGTGTTCATCTTCCTTTGACTTGTGTTTCTTATCAGGAAAAGGCATAGGTTTTTGGACCCAAGGCTCTCTTTTGCTACCATGTTTCTTAGCAACAAAATCTTCTTTAGTGTATTTAGTATTCTTAGTATGCTTTTCAGGTTCTTGTTCAACTTTTTCTTCATTAGGAACATCATTTTCTTCATTACCACTTTCAGTTTCAGCATCAGAGACAAATATACTATTAGGGTCTTTAGCAGGTTCAGGGGGTTCTACAGTAGTTTTATGTTTCTTTTTTCTTTTCTTACGAGTAGAACCACTATTTTCAGCTTGTTGAGAATCCTTCTCAATTCTTTTGGGATGCCCCTCGGGATATAAAGGATCCTAGGTAGCAGCACCACTTCTAGTTCTAATATCATAAGCATGTTTTTCTTTGCCAGCATTAACTAGCAAGTCTTTTTGCACTTTAATAAGTTGATCTATTTGAGTTTGAACCATTTGAAAGTGTTTAACAATCATTTTAACATCATTAGAGGTTCTTTCCACAATATCTTTTAACTCAACAATAGCTCTAGTGTTTTCCATTAGATGATTTTGCACCCTTTTATTAAAATTATCTTGCTTAACAATAAAGATATCAAATTCTTCTATGCAATGATCAGGAGGTTTAGAGTAAGGGATATTACCTTCATCAAAGTGTTGGAGAGAGTGTACCTCAATAGTGGATGAGTAGGGGATAGGCTTACATAGTTCTTCTATAGGAGGTAAATTCTTGACATCTGCAACTTTAGTTCCCTTCTCCTTAAGACATTTCTTATCTTCCTTCATCACTTCATCATTCAATTCAATAACTCTCCTCTTCTTAGATAATGGTATAGGTGCCGGTATAGCTGGTTCAGGTATAACTACTTTAGGCATAGCTGGTTCAGGAGGAGTCCAATCTTCATAGTTCTTGCTTATTTTAGCCATTAATTCCTCAGCTTCTTTGGGAGTCCTATTCCTGAAAACACAATCAGCACAACTATCTAGGCATGTCCTAGATTCTTCAGTTAGTCCATTATAAAATATATCAAGAAGCTCATTCTTAGGTAATGGACTTCCAGCCTGTGCATGAATCAAAGCACAAAACCTTGCCAAAGATTCAGGCAATATCTCTTTTTCTCCCTGTTTAAAATCAAAAAGTTCCTACAAAATAGCATGTCTAGCACTAGGAGGAAAATATTTTTGTAGGAAAGTACTAATCAAGCAATCAGGGCTATCAATAGATCCAGGAGGTAAATTACTAAACCAAGTTTTAGCTTCTCCTTTCAGTGAAAAGGGGGAAATCTTAGCAAAAAAGTAGGTACACATCTTAATATCATCAGAAAACAAGCGACTCATGGTAGAAAGCTCAGTCATATGTGCTACTACACTTTCATTCTTAGTCCCACAAAAAGGTTCTTTCTCAACAATAGCTATGTAAGATAGATCAAGAGAGAAATCATAATCTTTATCTTTAATGTTTATGGGAGAAGCAGCAAACTTAGCAATATGAGACAATTTGGGTCTAATAGTACGCCTCTCAAGGAGACTCTTAACAGCGCTCCTATCATGGGTGTTTTTACATTCCTTAATAAATTCATCGGTCATCTCAACATAACCGTCTTCAATATCATAGCTCTCACTAGACTCAGGTGAATTAACAGGTGTAGTAGTGTCTTCATTAGGAGTTTCAGTATTTCTAGCTATAGTTCTAGCAATCGTAGCATCTAGGAAAGGACCTAATGAACCACTCTTATCAACCATAGTAGAAGCAACATCATAAGTATCAGAAGTTTCAGATTCAGCAGTAGTAGCCATGTGTGTAACATGTGTGTGTGGTGGTGTAACGAGCTTACTCATAATAGATGGTGAATCAAGAGCAACATAGGTGTTCAGAACTGTACCTCTTCTTGTAGTGGATGGTAAAATAGGAACCTTGCCATCACGAGACTTACCCATGATGGATGGATAACAGCGAACAATAGAAAATCCAAGTGAACTTGATAATCAAAGCTATGCTCCCCGGCAACGGCGCCAGAAAATAGTCTTCATGACCCACACGTATAGGGGGTGTATCACATTATTTTCGAGGGAAGTGAAACCCAATTTATTGATTCGACACAAGGGGAGCCAAAGAATATTTATAAGCCTTAACAACTGAGTTGTCAATTCAGCTGCACTTGGAAACAATCTTGCTCACAACAGTGTATCAGCAGCAACAATTTTGTAGTTGGAATAGTAAAGTAGCAGCAGTAGTAAAGTAAAGACAATAGTTGCAATAGTAGTAAAAGTGGGATTCGAGTGCGGTAGGCATAGGGATGGATGGACGGATGTTGCATGGACAAGAAAATTCACATATCAATCAGAACATAGGGCAATTGCAGATAAATAAGATAAAGCATCCAAGTACTAGATAATCATAGGCATGTGTTCCATATATAGTCATACGTGCTCGCAATGAGAACTTGCACAACATCTTTTGTCCTACCAGCCCGTTTGCAGCGGGGCCTCAAGGGAACTACTGACAATTAAGGTGCTCCTTTTAATAGAGCACCGGAGCAATGGATTAACACTCCGTGAACACATGTAATCCTCACATCAAAGCCATTCCCTCCGGTTATCCCGATTTCTGTCACTTCGAGGCCATTGGTTCTAGACAACAACGTGTGTATACAGCTTGAAGGTAAGACCATAAACAATACTATCATAATGAATCAATAACATGTTCAGATCTGAAATCATGGCACTCGGGCCCTATTGACAAGCATTAAGCATAACAAGTCGTAACAAAGTCATAAAGCACTAATAGAAGATACTAGGTACCATGCACTAACAATCTGATGCCATTACATGAACGATCTCATCCAATCCCTACCATCGCCATAGCCTACAGCGGGGGATTACTCACTCATAGATGGGGGAAACATGGATGGTCGATGGAGAAGCGATGGTGATGATGCTGGCGATGATCTCCTCCAATTCCCCGTCCTGGCAGGGTGCCAGAATGGAGTTTCTGGTGCTGTTTCGTGGAATATGGTGGTGGCGGCGAAGCGAAACTGCTTCTGGAAAAACGTCGAACCCCCCTGAGTTTTTAGGTCAGAAGGCATCTGATAGGGGAAGAGGGTGACCGAGGGGGTGTATGGGGCGGCCAGACCACCCCCTAGTGCGGCCAGGCATAGCCCGCGTGGCCAGGTGGTGTGGCCTGGGCCCAGCCCCCCTCCGTCTCGTATTCTGGCTCCGGGAGTCTTCTGGTGAAATAGGATTTTTGGCATATTGTCCGGGATTTTTCCTAATAGTTGATTTTCTGCACAAAAAGTAGACACCAAAGCAATTCTGCTGAAAATAGCGTCAGTCCGTATTAGTTGCATCCAAATCACCCACAAGTTTAGAGGAGAAACAATAGCAAAAGTGTTCGGGAAAGTAGATACGTTTTGGACGTATCACTGATCAGCCGAAACGTGAGCTTGTTTGGCGTACTTTTGGCAGCCTTTGCACGTCTTCACTAGCCGTTCGGCATCTGACTGAGCTGTAAGCCAGAGAAAACCGTGTCGGAAAGCTTTTGCCACTAAAGATTTGGCTGCAGTATGGTGACCACACTTGCCTTCGTGGATTTCTCTTAAGATCTCCACTCCTTCTTCCGGAGATACGCAGCGCTGAAAGACCCCAGATACACTCTGCTTATAGATCTCACCACTAACTATAGTATAGGCTTTTGCTCGTCAGATGATCTGCCGGCTCAGAACTTCGTCTTCGGGTAATTTTCCATCTACCAAATAATCAAGGTAGTGTTGAGTCCAGCTGAGAATTACAGCCATGACTGCTATCAAAGGTGAGTCGGATTTGGTCGGATATTCCTCATCTACTCCCTTTATTGAGGGAACTTTGCGGTGCTCTAAAAAAGCGCCATCCAGGACCTCTTTCCGTGCAGAGCCTATCCGAGATAGTGCATCTGCTTCCTCATTTTCTGCTCGAAGGATGTGTTGGACCTCAAACCCTTTGAACGATTTAGATAGATCATCCACGACAGCTTTATAAGCTGCCATGTGTTTATTTGCATTACAAATATCTAACACTTGCTGAGCAACAAGATCCGAATCTCCGTAACACATCAAACGTCGGATGTCGATATCCTTGGAAATCCGGATTCCATGCAGCAGTGCTTCATACTCGGCAATATTATTTGTCGCTGTGAAGTGGATATGCAACACGTATAAAAGTTTATCTCCTTGGGGTGATTTGAGCACCACGCTAACCCCCGAGCTCCCACGAGCCTTAGACCCATCAAAATATAGGGTCCAATATTCCGACTCAGGGAGGGTCATATTCTCCTTCGTCTCTTTCCAATCAGCAACAAAGTCGGCAAGGATTTGGGATTTGATTGCTGTCCGAGGTTTGTACTCAATATCGAAAGCTAAGAGCTCTATGCCCCATTTGGTGACGCGTCCTGTGGCGTCACTGTTGTTGATTATATCTCTCATGGGAGCTGTGCTCACCACAGTAATTGGATGCTCCTGAAAATAATGTCATTGCTGACGAGATGCTAAGAACACACCATAAGCTAGCTTTTGATAGTGCGGATAACGTTGTTTCGATTCTATAAATACCTCGCTGACAAAGTAAGTTGGACGCTGTACCAAGTGTTCCTGATTTTCCTCCGGTCTCTCCACTACCATAACGATACTGATGACTTTGTCTGTCACAGCAAGATAGAGCAACATCGGTTCCAGTGGTTCCGGTGCAGCTAGGATAGGAGCAGATGAGAGTACTTTCTTCAGGTCTTGTAGTGCGGCTTCAGCTTCATCGGTCCACACAAAATCCTTGGTCTTTTTCAAGAGTTTGTATAATGGTGCGGCTCTCTCATCGAGCTAGCTTACAAACCGACTGACTGCAGCGATGCAGCCAGTTAGTCTTTGTACGTCCTTCAGGCGAGTTGGCCTGGAATATTGGGTATAGCCTTGATTTTGTCTCGGTGATTTCTCCCAGGGAATTTGCTTCTCTTCCTGGGACAACCCCGTGAAAGATCATAGAGCTATGGTTCAGCTGGGTCTCCGAGATCTTCATCCGGCGTATCGTTTCGACATACAGAATATTAATGTTGCTGCCACCATCCATGAGAGTCTTGGAGAAACCATAACCGTGAATAAGTGGATTGACGATTAAGGCGTATTTTCCTCGCCTGTGCAACTTAGGCGGATGATCATCGCGGTAATGTGATTGCCACTTCCGACCAGTCCAAGAATTGAGGTACAGCCGGAACTGTTGCATTGAGCTCATGTAGAACTGCCTTTTTGACCTTTGCTGGTTCAGATCTGAGGAAGGTGAGATAAGTGTCTTTCTTGGTCAGAAAATTTTTCTTCCCTTCCGGCTTGGGATTTCAAGCGTCAGCTTCCTCCATGTCGGAATCTTCCTTGGTCTCTTTATCCTTTTCGGGATTCTTCTTTCCCTTCTTTCGCTTAGCTTTGTAGCCAGCGGTATCATCTCTTTTGATGTCGTCATTGAAACGACACTCGGCGTTTGTGTGGGACGAGCCCCCATTGGCATCTAAGTGATGCACACATGGGTTATTGGCAATGTCGGCCCAAGAGTAGGTTTTTCCGGGTTGTTGGTCTCCTCTACCTTGGACTCTTGACGTCCCACGACCGCATCCGCGGCCACCGCCATGTCCTCCTCGTCCTCCAGATCCAAAAGTAGCAGTGACCACTACTATTTCCACGTTGGGTTTTTTCCGAGGTATTCTTGTGCTTCTAAGCTTGTTGCTTTGGTTATTTTTCCGACTATGGCACAGCCAGGGCGTTAAGTAATCCCTCCACGTCATCGTCAGCATCTGCATATTTGCTCGTTGTTTCTATCATCTCTCCCAAATCAGTGACTTTGTCACACTTCAAGCGATGTCATAGTAAACCAATTGGGAGACCTGCAATGAAATCTTCAATCGTAGTTTGGTCATTTACTCCTTCACAGGAGTTCTTGGTGTTGATCCATCATCCGAGATAATCTCGGCAAGTTTCTTTGGCTTTCTAGGTGCAACGCTGTAGGTCTCCGACCGTACAGGGCCTCTGGTATGTGCCTTCGAAATTTGGAAAGAACGCACTTTGCATGTCATACCAGTTGTGGATGGTGTGCTCTGGAAGTTCATTGAGCCATGATCATGCCATTTTTCGCAACATAAGTGGGAGATATCGGGTTGTGACCAGGCTGTTTCCTCCTTTAGCGATGCAGCAAGCTTTGAAGAAATCTTGTAGCCAAGTATCTGGCCAAGCTATGCTGTCGTAGGCTTGGATATGTCTTGAGATAGCAAATCCTTCCGGGAATCTTGTAGCTCTTATGCGTGGTTCGAAGCACTTTGGGCCCACGTATATGTCATCATTTTCATAGCGCCGTGCCTCTATATTGGAGTTAATCCTGTGCCTTGCGTCATTTGGGGATAGAGATCGTCCTGAGTGACGGCTATGGTTGTGGTGCCTTGGATCCGGACTTTGGCTTCTGCCACCACCTCCTCCACCATGACGCCCTCCTTGGCCTCCTTGGGAGCCGTTGTGATGGCTACTTGGTGGAGAGGGTGGAGCAGCTGGGTTATTTCCGGCTGATCGCCAGCCTCCGTCTGGAGCGTCATTATTCCGGTACCGGGGAGGGTCTTCATCGTGACGAGCCCCCTGCCGGCTTGTCTCGGCACGGTGTTTGTCGTTTCCTTGCCTATCAGCCAGACGGCTTGCGTGTCTAGGAGGTGGCATTCTTTGTCGGTCCTCCTCCCGACGTTTCTCCTTATCTTCTTCCCTGCGATCCTTCGGATCTTGCCGGGGAGGATTCTTCGGATTCAGTGCAGTGATTGCCTCTGTCTTCGCAACTGGGTTAACATTACACTAGTCACGCGCAGCTTTGTGGTGTTGTCGTGAAGATCCGGTTCTTGAGTAGTTGTCTTCCTGACAGTCGGAACGATGTTGCTGTTCCGAAACACGTTGGGATCTTAAGTCGGCCCATGTCGGATCTGTGCGACATTGATTAGAATCAGAGACCAGTTTTTGACTTCCGGACAGGGCAACCTTTTGCTGCTCCAGTCCTTTGTTGAGTAGTTTGATTCCCAACCGGATCTGCTTCGGGCCTGGATTAGCCGATAGGATTTCCTGAGCCGCAATGGTGTTTTGTACTAGCATTGGATACACCCAATCCCCGTTGCTGTCGCGTCGGGGCATCCCAAGTTCTCCTCCGAAAAGGACTTTGTGAATTTGCGGGAATTGGTTGTCATGAGTATGATGTTTCCTGGTCTTCTGATGTTGCCTGGAGTTGTACTTCTCCGCAGTTGCCATGTGTTTCTTTTCCTCCTCAATGTTTTTGGCTTCATCGAGGAGTACCTGGAGATGCGCTTCTAGGGTCTAGGCCCTCTCGTCCAGCTCTTCATTAGTAAGTTCTGCAGCTATAGGAATGGGTGTGGTTAATGCAGCATCGATGAGTTTACGCGCACCTTAGTGACCACGTGTTCGTCCACCGACTCTTCTTTGGGCTCGTCTGGGATAAGTGCCTCATCCGAGCCGTCCTCATATTCCTCGGCAATCACCTCCTGTGCCGGAGGGTCTTTTGCCGGGTTTTGTTCTTCTTGTTCTTCTTCTTTGCCTTCTTGGCAGCGCCGGTAACAAAGACGGCTTTGGGTCCATTTCCTGGAGTCAAGCTCTGATCGGTACTTGCGGACATCTGGACCTTGGGTTTATCTCTGATTTCGATATCATCATGTGCTTTGGGAGAGCTTTCTCTAGATGGTTCATCCATGTGTTCTCCCATTGCAGCAGCTGTGGAGTTAACCTCCTCTTCATATTCCAATGAGAACTTCCGGAAATCTGCCGATGTCATCGAGTCATCCGAGGATGCTGGTAACTCGATGCTTGTTCCGATAGCCTCCAACATGGAGTTGGTGTTGCCCTCAGCATCAGCGGAGCCGGATCCGGAGCCCACATATCCGACAAAGTGCGACGCGCCCCTCCTGAGATAACTGTGATCTTCGTAGTAGGCTTCATCGAAACGTTTGATGGTCTCGAGGATTTCGTCTATGCCCGAGTTTTGCATTATCATGCGTCTTAGTGTGTATCTCAGGAAAGGTTTGTCCGTCCCGGCATCATCAGAGCCGGAACCATTATTGTTACTATGCTCCTCCTAGATTTCGACTTCAGCGGGTGGGTCAATCTGGGATTCAATCTCTCCAAGGAGATCCAGTCTAGATTCAACTTGGGACGCCAGGTCTGCTTCAGGCTCAGATTTCTCCACTATCTCCGCAACTGGTACGGGCTGGGTGGAATTAGGGTTTTCTTAGATCCAGAATTATGCCGCCTCCGCGGACAAAGGGGACCCAGAAATTTCTTCTGCCTCTATCATCACCGCTGGGGTGGATGGGGCAGGTTTAGTGAAACCAATGTAAACATCAATCTCACCAAAAGACATGATTGTGTAAGTGGTCACGGCTTCCCTATCCGGAATCCAAGTCTCGTCGAAAACGATGAGAGGGACGTCGCTGGTGTAAAGGATGCGAACAACGGCGATAGTCTCGCCGATTCCGATTCTTGCAGATTCCACTCGGAACATAGATCTGAAGCTCACTTGCCCCACGGTGGGCGCCAACTATCGTTGGATTGATGACAAGTACGCCATGAGGGGGAGAATATCATTTTGCGGCCCGAAAGTTGGGGTGGCCAGGCAACGCGGTACCCGAGTTCCCTGAAATCAGCCGCGATGACTACAGTTGGCGTGCCAAATAATCAGAGGGTATTTTTGGCACGAATTCAACTTTACGTTTCAATACAAAAAAATCAGGCTAACGGCCATCAAGTTGGGCCCCCCTGTCAGCTTTCGCCGTTATGTCGCTGCCATGTAGGCTTCCATGTAGGCTTGCAGCGTTGGCGCATGCATCCTTTACGCGTCTTCTTCTTCCTCCGAGGTGGCAATCTGTGGTCGCGGCCATGGCGCGGAGCTAGGACTTGGACAAACCTGCTCGGCCCGTTCTCCTCCCCATCCCGAATCGGAGCTCGCCCTCATAATGACCGCACCATTGGCAAGGCGCGGGGACGGGAATTCATTCCTGGGTGAGATCTATCACCATGCCGACCATGCTCGGTCCTGTTGGCCTCCTCCAGAATCCAAGCTCGCCGTCGCCGTGGTCGCACACGCACTAGCCACGACGCCTTCCTCTCCGAACCCCAAAGACACATCCACCCAGTTCGGCACAACGCCAACAAGGTGAAAATGCATCAAGTTTTCTTCTTGTGATTGTAGAAAAACATGTATGTACCGTGGCCGTAGCATACTCTAACAATATACACATATATTGTTTACTAGATTTTCATTTGAAATTAGTAGCTCCGTGATGACGAAACATAGAGAACCTAAATGGAATGACGATGAAGACCATGTTCTGTACTTTGCATTGCATCAACAAGTGCTCGCTGACGAAGCAAGTTACCAAGAGAGTGGAGTTCATCAGCCATTGCCAAAAAATATGTGAACAAATCAATGAGCGATTCAATGCAAATACGTGCAGAAAAGCTAGATCCATGTCATCAATCATCAATGGGTGGCACATTCTAGTGATGCGTTCAAATGTGTACACGATGTATCATTTGCTTGAAGTGGTTGTTATCCTGAGAAAAAATGCCTGGTATGCACATTACATTTGTATGTTCTATGTTGTAATTCTGTTGTTATGGGCGTGGAAAGAAAAGCTGGGCATCACTGAATATTACCCAGTTAGGCCTAACTTAGTCTTACACAAATAAGCACAACTTAGTCTTTACACACATAAGCGTAACTAATGATAAAGATAAAGACAAATGGTTCATCGGATCTGCCAGTATGAGCACTAGGTCCCTGGAGGTATCATCGGAACGAACCAGAAAGTTGCGTTTGGCCGTCTTTCAATCTCCTTCAAATCGTACGACCCCACTGACGAGCCAATTGTAGGCCCCTCCCCCCGACGTGGATTCGGCTCCAGGTCGGATCTGGAGTGTCAACATGATAGACGTGTGAGTGTGCAGCAAACACACAGTCTGCTATCAACAATGGATGTGCTGGCACCTCAGCAACAACACCAGCATGTTCTTCCTAGACTCCGGCAGCAGCCTCAGCAGGTATTTCGTCAGCTTCACCAGCAGCAGACTCAGCAGGTATTTCATCAGCTTCACCTGCAGCAGCATTAGCAAGTATTTCGTCAGCTTCACCAGCAGCAGCATCACCAAGTATTTCGTCAGCTTCACCAGGAGCAGAAGCAGCTAGTTCTTCGTCAGCTCCACCACCACCAACACCACCACCACCAGCAACAGCAGCATCAGGGGCCAGGGCTTCCTGAGCAATTACAGGTTCAACAGCTCTAGGGGCTCCGACAAAGAAAGGGTAGTTGATCCCAAAAAACACAGATTGTCCCTTCAGATTGTTGACTCTGCTCCATACTTGCTCTACTGTGTCTTTGGATGGGTATGCGGACCTCGAGAAAACGTCACACCACAGCGATGGGTATGAAGAAAGTTGTGTCCACATATGTTCTATTGTATCACCAACGCTGTTTAGTGCTCCCTTGATATGAATCCACATGAGTTCATCATCCTGTTCCGTGTTGTCTCCGAGAGGTGCCAGGAACCAGCACCGTGTCCCAAGTTTAGCATCTACTACTGCATGTTTGATGACCGGAGCTAGAATCATGCACGGGGCTGCGTGGGTACCTGCGTGTTACTAACAGTCAGTAAGCAGGATTTTGAATGGGATTTTACATGCTATATGTCACCATGACTCACCCCAAATGGACGGCTCCCAAACACGCACGTCGCCGCTAGGTTCAGTGACCGCATAAATGTGTTGCGGTCTGTATGAAGAGTAGCCGTAGGTGAAGACGACGTCGACATACTTCTTCGGCAGCAGGAAGTCATTGCGTAAGACTGTCCATTCATTGTCTTCTGGGCATCTAATGAATGTGATTGCCTTGTCGAACACCGCTAAGAGGTCGTACTCCTAGTTCTTCCACGCCCCCTCCCACGGTCTATGTGGGAGTTGTACCTTCACGAGGTCAAGTTCTACCATGTTGAACCTATAAGCGAATTCGGAAATGGGTGGCGGCCACGCGTTGTTGAATGCAGTAATGCTGACACCCTCCAAAGATGGCACTGCAAGTCTCACCGATCTATAGCCATTTTAGAGTCTAAGTACTGTCATCCTGTGATAAAAGGACCAGCCACTCGCCGTTGCCACCCACCCAGTTCTGGTCATCTTCCATTTCTGTCTCTTCTTCTTCCTTGATATTCACCACTACTAATTCGGACCACTTATCCAGCAGCATCAGTTTTGCATGAATATTCTACAGAGTTTGTTGTCAGTTGGTACAATCACCTAGCATGGATTCCATTGCAAATACAATTTGACAATTGGACCTTCGGATTAAAGTACACAAAATATCGCCTAAATACGAGTGTCTCCTCAGATATCGCCTAAATTGTTCCTGTGTCACTACAAAGATACTCAATATATGGAGTAGTAGCAGAGCCCCCAGAACAAACTCCCAATGATGATCATAAACAACTCGGGGCATAACAGCCTTAAATCGTCTAATCTATTTCTTTTTATTTTAGGAAACAGAATATCACCTAGCAGGCATTCCATTGCAGAATCGAAATTGACAACTCGTCTATCACCTAAAGTAAGACTGTGTCACTATGAAAATACCAGAATATCAGGTACGAGCAGAGCTTTCGCTGTACAAAATAGTCTTAAATGGTTCGATTTGTTCAAACCGCGCGTGCACACAACATGTTCGACGAAAGGAACATAGGATTCCAATGAGAGTTCAGCACATATGAATCAACGATATGACTGAACGAATAAGCTAGATACTCGAACTTACGTGGCCATCGCGGTCGTTTGGCCATTTGTTGTTATCGGAGTAAAGAAGGCCTGGCGTGCCGAACGGTTGTTCGTCGCATTGTCAAGCGGTAGCCAGGGATGCAGCGAGCGAGGCGGCCGGCTGAGATGATGTCCAACCCCAAGGCGATCCTATGCACGTTCGCGGAGCTGAGGTTCGGCCATCCCCAATCCTCGCGGTAGCGGTCGCCCTGGCCATCCGCATCGTCGTCGCATGCCTTTCGCTTTAGGCTGCTGCTACCCCAAGATCTACCCATAGCGGCAAATGGAATCTGGAATCCGGTAGATTAATGGAGGTGTTGTGATAAGGAGGTGGATGGATTCTAGAGGGGATGGAATCAGGGATGGGGGCAGTTGTTTGAGTGGGGAGTGAATCTGCAAGGAACCGCCGCCGCTGCCGGTTCTCGTGCGCGTGGAAGACAAGAAGAGGGGCATAATTGTTGAGGGCGGGCACCGGAACCGTCTAGAGGAAGTGAAAAAATAAATCATAAGAGAGAAATGTGCGGCCCGCCTGTCAGTGAGTGAAGGTCGGCACGCGCAAACGTGCCTACGTTTGACTTGGCTCGTGCATGGCAGACCTCGATTCCACCGCATGCAAGTGGCGCAGAACAAATTTTAGGAAGCGCCAGCGTTGACGTGTAAAACTGCCGTTTTTCTCCACCTTCACCCTACTACGAACGGTCGTGCACCATTCCAGATATTGGTAAGGGCGGTTCCAATCTTTCACTTCTCTGTCTCATTTCCTCCTCCACGGCCTCATTGTCTTTCTCCTCCATGACCTCATCCATTTCCTCCACCACCGCATCACCCTCTTCCTCCGTATCCTGTCCCTCTTGCCTGTAGTCATGGACGCTCCGGACGTCTGAAACGACGGCAGGGAAGAAACTGCGCACTTCGACATCGAAGTACATGGCGGGAAGAAGATCGATGTCATCTACACCACCGACCCTCGGACGGTGAGGAACACTCTCAATAATTACATGAGTTGGTTGTAGTTCGAAGAAAACAGGTTCGTAGGTCTCGACCTCGAGTACAGCCGTGATCACCATAGGATCGCCGTGGTGCAACTCTCCATGAAGGGGGCAGGTCCTTGTATACCAGCCTTTTTGTGAGAAGGGGGCTGACGGGATCTGGTAGACTTTGCTCTCTTTTTGTTCCTAAACCGTCTGTTTGCAAAAGTTATTGCTATATTATTTGTCTGAATTCATTTTCATGCAGGTGGGGCGAAAGAATTAGGGATCTGTTTCATGACTTTCTTGTGAACCAGCACATAACATTTACTAGTGTTGACATCACAAATGACACTAAACTGCTTGAAAGCCCGACTGTCAACATTAGAATCCCAAAGGAGTGCAGAGTGGACATCTAGGAAATTTACTGGATCCCAGGGAGGAAGGGCGGCAATACCGGGATGGCTGCTCTTGCCTCCGAACTCATCCACCCATGGTACGCTGACATGAAGGACAGATTGCCGAGATGTTCGTGGAGGCGTTTAGGGCACGATTACTGGGAGGATAAGCCACTTTCTGAACCTAATCTGAAGTACGCTGCAATTGACGGGTATGTTAGCCACGAGCTGTACCGCCAGATTGTAAAATCTCGTTCCAGGCATCGCATCATTGAACCACCACCAAGGCAGGTTGTTTGCCTCAGATGCCGGAGTGTAGATGAATCTACAAACCAGGGCAAGCGACCGAAGGCATCCTAGGATCGGTTGCCTTCTCCAACAGGCTGGGATATAGACTATTAGTGCATGATTGTTGTGTTTATGAAAACATGTTATTTCAGAAGTACACTATGTGAGAAATTACAAACTGCTATGTATTACCTTTGTCAAACTATAATCTGGGTTTGGTTATGACTATATCCTTCGCTATAATCTGGGTTTGGTTATGACTTATGATTGTGTCACACCTTATGCATGCCAGTCCTAGATTCTGCAGCATGCAAATGGCATAGACAGAATTTGTAAGAATGAATGTTGAGCATACAAAAGGGGTAATGTAATTCATACAGGTTAAGTAGCTAATAGCACAGGGATCATACGAGCTTGGTTCTTACACACAGAATGCTAAGAAATTAAATGCGAGATAAAATACAGGCGAGATAAAACTAGGAACGAAATGCGAAACTAGTAGTGGTAAATAGCACACTCACCCACCCGCTAGATCCTGTTGAGCATCTCGTAGCAGACATACGCGTCCCTGGCTGCGTACTTGATCGCATCGTAATCCAGGTGCCTCCACTCCCATTGCTCGTGTAGGTACTTCGGGAACGCAACTTTCATGTCGGTGTACTCGCGGTCGATGATGTCGGTAACGAGTCTAGCCATGCCGGCTTTCCCCGTACCACCATCCAGGTACCTCCACAAACGTTGGAGATCGACGTGATTGACGACATGAACGAGGAGATCCCGTTCTAGATTCGGAGTGTCGTTCTTGATGTCGATGCTGGCGAAGTAGATCTCCCTCCTATGTAGGAACTCGCGAAGCTCCGGGCATACAGATTTGGCCCTACATACGTGATATAGGAGGCAGTGGTTACGCATGGACAACTGCAAAAGCGTCGTCCTCTTCCTATCTCCGGTATACTCGAGGTCATGGCCGACCATCTTGTACCTATCCATCGGCTCCTGTAGCCACCGCTCATACATTGCGATGACCTTGGGGACCTCCGCTGACGCATTTGTGTGGACGACCGTCAGCTTGGTGGTGCCATGGGCGGTGACGGTGTACTCGTCGGTGTAGTTGCTCCCATCGCCGAACATGCTGTACTTTGCGTCCATTGCAGCAGCTAATGTGGTGGCGGTGGCCTAGGGTCGGTAGCGGTGGCTGGGACTGGGCATGGTGGTGGAGTGATCTGTTGCGGTGGTATGGCCAGGCGGAGGCAGTGCCTATGGCAGCATCGATGGTTCTTGTGGTGGCGGCGGCGGCGGAAGGAATAAGTTGGGGATTTTTGCAAAGTGATGTGCTGAGGAGACGGAAGGCGATGCTTAAATTCCGTTTACCAATATTCCGATAATACCCATGCGGAAGCAAGTTTGATCGGGCGAGCACCGATGGTTTCCAATCCTAGAGATTAAGTTCGGAGTCCGTCTTAGTAGGCGATGGGACGGGTGTCCGACGTGGCTTTGGCATGGCAGAGACCGGTCACATAGACCACCATCCCATTGCCGATCCGCAGTGGGTGCGCGGTGCCGACACGACGTAACGTGACAGGACAGAAGGAAGTGTGCAGTTATTATTAATTCCTAACAAGTTTAAGAAGTGTAAGCATAGACATGGACCTAGCATCCCTGCACCCCAGGGCAGCCGCCCAACCGATCAGGCCTGCCGATTGCGCAAAGCTTGTCCAGAATTTGCCAAAATGAAGCTCGTTTGCCCATGCTTCTATAAGTTTCTCTGTAGGCCACTTGTGTAAGCATGCACGATCAAGCAACTTTGCAACACACGTGTTGGTGGAAAAGCATTAGGTTTCAATGCACCACATAGTTTAGGGATTTAGAATAGCTACATTGTGGAGCACTAGCCAAATTGCATGGTAAAGCCAAATTCAGCGTTTTGTCAGATTTAGCTATAGCAACATTGTGTCTCGTTTGTCCTCACTTTTGCCCTCCCAATATTCTGAAGCCCTCACATGCGCTCGGAGTTGGTGCCATCTGGTCAAAGGCTTGGTCGTTACATGTGCCATGACGCCTAAAGTGGAATTTTTTTATTTGGCCTTTTTAAGAGCGCCTTTTCCCCCCTCTCTCTAACAGTTGTGTTTTTTTTGCCCAAAAAGGTAGGGAATCTAGAGCAGCTTCTCTCTTCATTCATTGTTCCTTTTGCGATCATTTTTCCCCAATCTGGTAGCAAATCTAGAGCAGCTGAAAGGATCATATGGGAACCTAGAGGGGGGTGAATAGGTGCTACTTCAAATTTTACTCTTTTTCAATTTAGGGTTTGACATGAAAGGTAAATTCTCTAGATTATGCAACTATGGTGAATTTACCTATATGACAAACAAGCACAAACTAAGCAATGACTAGATAAGAAAAGTGCGGTAGAGGATGGAACTAACCAAAGTGAAGTACACAGAGACACAAGGATTTGTTTCCTGTAGTTCCTTCCTTTTAAAGGGAAGTACGTCTACGTTTGGAGAGGGGGTGGTTTCAAACCACCAACGCCACGAGAGGCCTCTCTTGTTCTCTGATGAACCTCACCCCAAAGGGTTCGATTCACCTCTTCCACTATACGGCAACCTTCCAGGTGGAAGCCGGCACCTTTACAACGAGTTCGGGGCACACATCCACAACTTAATTGTAGGCTCCCAAGTACAAGCTAGCTGTCAAACAATCAAAGACAAGCTAGTAAGAACCAAATCACAATCTAGGGTTTCCAATGAAACACTAGAGCAAGGGGCCCTCAAGTAAATGAGGGGGAAATGAAGATCTCTCTTGGTGAAGATGTAGATCAAGGCCTGCTCCTTCGATTCTCCAAAGATCAATGACTTTGGATGGTAGAGCGAGGAGATCTTTTAGATTTGGTGGCTCTAATGGTTCTGGAGTTCTTGGGATGGACGAGCAGCTTCCAATGTAGAAGAAGCGGCCTTTATATAGGCCCCCTAGAGATGGAGCCATTGGGAGCCACTTGACTTGGACAGTCTGGCCAGAACAAGCGAGATAGTCCGGCCCCGCCGGACACTCCGGGTGAGACCGGTCGGAGCCAAGTTTCTGTCCAGAATCCGGGAAGTGTCTGGGGAGTGTCCGAAAACCTGTGCTGAGTGTCCGGAGAAGTTGCCCACTCCTCATGAGCGGACAGTCCAGTCACATCCCACCGAACAGTCTGGCCTGGCTGGACACTCCGGCCTGGATCAGCCGGACAGTCTGGCTGGGACTTATCCCTTGCAAAGAACTGACCTAGGGAAGCTCTTTTTCCTTTATTGCACCATACATGGCACAACTAGAATCTCCTGAAACATTTAATAGATGATTAAACTTATCCAAGTGTTGTCACCAAACACCAAAATAATAGTAAGGGCATAAATGCCCTTTCAGCAGCAAAACAAACCAGCACCATAAATAAATTCAGTAAACAGATCAGATGTAGATAAAGCAGCTAATATAGGTTATATAGTACGATACTTAATGAGGTTCGACAATTAGGCTGCTCAGCAGCAGCAGCTGATAGGTTCAACACAGACAAGACAATTGAAGCTGCTTTACAGTAGTAGCAGTAGCAGCTGATCAGTGGCCCCTCGTGGCCTCTGTTGGGAGGGCATCCGCCTCCTCCCTCTGTCGCCTCCTCCACTTCTTGCTGCCCAGCCCCTTGACCTTGGGCGCCTTGGGTCTGATCGGGGGCATGCGACCCTCCTCGATAGCCACCTTCTGGAGGTTGCGGAGGTCAAGACCGAGCGCCTAGTGCTTGGCCATGAAGCCGTGGACATTCACGGACTCGCCGCAGGTCCTCACGTCCTCGGCATGCTTTATGAGGGAGTTGAAGTCCGTGGCGCGGAGCCTCCTGGTGGGGCAGAAGGGGCACCTGTACACGTCGCCGGCGAAGAAGTAATTGTACTGACCGGACTTTAGCCTCCTCAGCACATGACGAGTCCTGGTGTCCTTGGACTCGTTGTCGCTGCGGAGGTCGCTGCTATCCTCCTGTTGGAAAAAATAGTAGAGTGAAATAAGGACATGATGGAGATACTTTGATTATCGGGATTGATTTTTTGCATAAATTAACCGAATGAGATCTCGCGATTATTCCCCAAATCTCAAACCAAATCGAATACTGATCCCAACTACGAACATGGGGATTCATCGAAAATAGAGATCTAACACAAGAGGATTAGCTATTGTAAAAAATACGAACAACCGAGCCCTAATAACATACTATCTAGCATCCAACGATGGGAATGAGGAAAGAACAAGGGAAGGGGAGAAAACCCTGGTTACCTCAGACCATGGGTCGGCGATGCTATTGTCCTAGGGATTCGAGGTTCTCTGGCCTTATGTAGACAACCTCCTCATAGGGGTCCCAGCCGAGCGGGATCTGTCCGAGACCGGCGGGGGCCTCCTCGCCGGCGGCTACAGCGGATGCGTGGACGGGGACAGGGGCTCCTCGCCAGCGGCCTTGGAGGCGCCGATGGCCACCGTGCCATTCTTCTCCATCGCCGGCGTGGTTGGAGTTTTGTTGGGCGTTTGCAGAAGGTGATGGGATAGTGGAGACGGTTGAGTGAGCGAGTGCGTGATGAGTGGGAGTGGGGAGGCCTCTATTAAAGGAGAAGGGAAGCGATGTTTCGTTGCACTACCGTGCAGCGTGTACGCTAATGAACCGTGCACGGCCACACGTGTCCGCTACCGCCCCATGCACTGCACAAGCGTATCGTGAGTCGTGTTTTTTTCCCTCGTGTCTAACCCTAGCGATTCAGTTGTACTCAGTTTTGCCCTCGAGCGTAACACTAGCGGTTTGGTTCCATTTTTAAATCATTTTCTGTTTTCTATTTGAATCCCTTTGTCACGCTTGCCCTCGTTTTTTAAGTTCTACTCAGTCTTGCCCTTGGTTTTTAAGTTCTACTCAGTTTTGCCCTTGGTTGCTACTCGATTTTCCCCTCTCTTTGTATCCATCTCTCGCACATGTGCTCATCTTTGCTGCTACGCTCTGATTGGTCGAGACAGTTGTCACACGGATCGTGCCCACCAACCGTTGATCCTCTGTGATCTAGCGCACAGGATAACCCTTATATATGTTGGGGGCACCCCTCTATCCATGCAAAATAACGAGTATGCCACCGGAACTTTAACTCCATAAACAGATGAACTTGAATATATTTTGAAGGGTACGAAAATATAAATCCCCATAGTTTAAGAGTCTAGATACGGTAAGAGAACTAAATATTATTAGTGGCCAGGCCAGCACAGTGACGGGTTTGGTCAGCTAGAAGTTGTTGATTCCTAAGTAAGGGGACACTAGGCCGGTCTTGACATACTCCCTCTGGAATTTGCCATAAGCAACATGCTTAGCCTTGGTCGTTGACTTGTGTTTACTAGACGGGCTTTTACCGATGCCAACCGCATGCGGAATAAAGCTGGCAATCCTCGGGTTGACTCATTTCTTACAGAAAGGGCACTTGAGCTCCCCAAGTCGAGTGCGGAAAGGGATTATCCCGCTCTTGAGCTTCTTCATGACATGGCGGCTCTTGTTGTCCCTGGTCTCCTTGTTAGAGTCCATCCCACTTGAATACACCTGTAATGTATGGAATACAAACTGAAATGAGCAAAATAATAAATATATATTCCTTCCACCATTCCAAGTTACTTTCGATGAAATAACATGTTTATACAGGTTCAGCAGTTCATTACGGCCGTCTCCCCAGCTCGCTCCTAAATTAATGTGGTTTGTGTTCTTGGTAACTTATTAATAAATAAAAAAATAATGTGGATTCATTCAGAACAGACTAGATCTCTCCATGTACCGGTTCGTACGTTGCATCTAATCATCAGGACTAGATTTTTTTATGACGCCAGGATAGATTAAGCTCGAGCAGAAAATATAAAACATGTAGAAAAAGATGTACCTCCGGGTACACGAGCGGAGCGTGTTCGTCGAACTCCACGCCCTCATCGGTGCTTCCGAAGTCGTCAGCATCGGCGAGCACATGGTCCACCATGGGGTTGAACTGCACGTCCTCCTCGCCTTGTGCTACGTGATGGTCATCTAGATCTGCCGCGTGAAGCACCACCCTGGCGGCGATGCCTGGACACTCACCCCCACGCACTGGTTTCATGGAGAAGGTTCATGCAAGTACGTTCAAGATTGTGGGGTTTTGCTAGATAGGGAAGAGAGAGTAGTGGATGAGTGCGAATGGAGGACCCGATAGGCTGGGTTTCTAATGCGGGGACGTTTATGTAGGGGTTCCGCGCATAAAAACAATAAATTTTACTCTACGCCCCTGAACCCCTGAAGCTGCCAGGACCTATCTATTAGTAATACAGTAACAGGAGGGGCTTTTCGCAAACTTACCCTGGAAGACCGAAAAGCGTTGTCAACGCTCAGGAGAGCGTGGTTTATGTAGACGAGCCGAAGCCGACCTCAAGGTCATGATGAAGTCCCTGCGCTCCTTCTAGCTCCAACGACTTGAGTGCCTCAACTGTGACACCTCGTGGGAGTTACACATGTCCGGTGCCTGACGATGACTCCCGCTTCCCCGATCCAGCAGAAGTAGAGCTCCCGAATCTGAATCTCGCAGCGCGATGGCGCTCCACGGTGAAGATGTCTCTCGCTCGCGTAGTCCAGACTTGGGACCACGGTCACGAGAGAGAGAGCGGGAGAGAGAAAATATCAATTAGAGGTCCTCCCAAAAGTGGGGAGACCTTTATTGATTATTGGGTTATTTTTTTCTAGGCCAAATACCCCACTATATATAGGGGGAGGGGAGGTACTACCTCCCCTCAAGTCCCGGGGTGGGACTAAAGGAGAGGAGGGCGGAGGGAGGCCGCCGGCCACCCCTAGTGGGACCCACGGGGGGGGGGGGGCAAGGCCCAGCCGGCCACCCCCTTTGGTCCCTCTCCCTCTCTCCTTTCCCTCATGGGCCCTTTCCCTCCGGAAATTGAACCATTAAGCCTTTTGACCTTTAATTGATTTTCTCTTTATTAAATAATTACGAATAAATGATTAAATCAATATTTAACATTCATTCACATATCATTTAATCTCCGTGGCCATGGAAGACCTTCCACCTCCACTCCGGACATCCTCCGGACTTACCGAAACCCTTCCGGTTTTCTCCCTTCTTTTCTTCGGTGATTCTACCGATCCTATAAACACTCTCTAAGCATCATCAAGCCCTTAAGCGTGATACCCTACAGTTCGGGAACACTCTAGACATGGTTGGGACACTCCCGCACCAATGATCAACAGAGGGACCTGGATGGCCATGTGACCCCTGTGCGTTCCACGAAGATCTTTTGTCGTTTGAACCGGGACAGTCGTATCTTATTCCCTTTGTCATTCGATACTTGCATTGCCCGAGACCTGATCAATGACATCTTCATGTCGAGTTCAATCTCGTTACTGAACAATGCTATTTGACTCGTTCCGACAAGTGATATCCCCATGATCTAATCACACGCTACGCAGCTATTGGATATAACTTCTCCAAGTGGGCCCTTGGGTATCTTCCCGTCACATGGACAGACAAATCCCGCTCTTGACATATATTGCCTCTACGGTTTCCTCCAAATACCTGAACACACCTTTATAACCACCGTTTTACCAGATGGCGTTTGATGCTATCTAAGCACTCTCAGGAGACAGTGATTGATATAGCCTCATGGTCTAAGAAATAGTCTACGAGGATCCATTTCTAATCATCATAACTTGAACTTCGTGACATGATCGAATCACGATGTTCAGGTTGGGTATTGGTTCATCATCTCATTCCCAGAATGAGATGACCTCATTTCCAACTGGAATAAATGCCACATGATCAGGAAACATGATCACCAGTTGACCAATGAACCAGTGACTAGAGTTTCACTGGGAACCCCTGGTTTGTTTGTATATCACACGTGTATTGATGTTTCCACTCAATACAGTTATAGCATGATATAAAACTTAATCATAAACTATATGAAATATGATAATAGTCCTTACTACTATTTGTCTCTAGGGCATATTTCCAACAGTCTCCCACTTGCACTATAGTACAAATACACTAGCTGCATTTGTTCTTAATTATGGGCACCATATAACCGGTACCTTGAACATGTTTGCTCATGGAAGATGTTGAGTCTTGGTTCTGTACTTTACAGTCCCAGATCCTTTGCAACTTACTAATGTCACTTTGATTGACATTAATATTCTATCATCACATGAAAGCATCTGTGTGTATGCATCGTCGCTATGGCAGCAGAACGAGGCCTGATTCCAGGAGCCTACAGTGACGTTAGATCAACCTCGAGGGCTTTCTCATGGGCACTGTGCCCCGGGACACATCATTCTATGTTAAAAGCGAATTAGCCCCGCCATAACATTATACAACACTTTAGATGGAACCCTTATCTATTATTATAAATGTATTCATCGAAACACTAGTGCACTCGGTGCAACTTTCGATGTTTTTGTTCACCTCGCTTCCTACTTGACTTTAATTGGTATCTACAGGAGTTTCCAACATATTTCCTTATAACATAACTCTTTATGCTTTAAGATATGTCATCCTTTATGGATTTGGAAAAGATGTTCATAGTTCTATAACAGACACTACGGACAAACTTAGCTCAACATTCTGTGATTCGAACTTGATTACTTTCAAACGTTCCTTATTGGATCACATATTATGCTAAGTTATCATCATGGTTTACTAAGACAGAACCTATGTCTTAACATAGTGGATGATGATCATCCTTTTCTTTCTTTCAACCATTGATGTTTAAACTTAATGTTATTCCTAATTTGAGTTATCAAGGACTAGTTCCTTAATTAACTTCTATCCTAAAACAGCTTTCAGAATCCCTTAAGGAATACTACATAATATCATAATACAATTATTATCAACTTCTACATCTTATGAATAAGTATTTGCGCTTTCATCCTTAACTTACTTTAAGAATCACTCCTATAAGCTCCCACCCAAACTATGTTGCTCACATATTTGAGTATGAGTTAGTACTCTTACTCAAATTATGTTCCTACATATTTGAATTTGAGTCTTATATTGCTCCCACTTAAAAATATGTCAATCACATATTGTTTTAGGAAGACGTTCATAGCTCCCACTCAATTTTATGCAAATTGCATATCTCCTTTACTATTTTGAACAACTTCAAAAAATTTTGATCAAATATCAAACTTGGTGATTTATTATGAGATACCAGTACTATTACTAGTTTTAAATCCACTAGGCATTTAACACACATGAATCAAATTCATTTGAATTTGTCCAATACTTGAGAAATTGTGCTTTTGTCATTCACCCCTTTTTCCTACTATGGCTTTGCAGTCATTAGGGAAAATTCCATGTAACCCCTTTTACTTGTGAGATTCAGCAATGAATTGCTTTATAATCTCAAGGGAATTTTACTTTTAGGATTTCTGATAATTCTGGTTTACCATTATTTCCTTTGTAGTTCGTAGGTATGTCATATTCCAAAAATCATGACAAATGATTCACAAATGTCTCCATACAAGATATGGATTTACATTTTGAATCCTACTTCATATAGTGAAAAACAACAGTGGAGGTAAAAACACAATGATCAAAATCATTGATTCTTTCCTTCTGTGAGGAGAATCGTTCAGGAACATTGTCCGTTGTGCTTCTCAACACTCTGATGCAGGGTTTTGAATCCTCATCGTGTTTTACACTATTTCCCATTTGCTCCATAATTGAGAAATATCATTGAAGTGAGCTTTCTCAAGAATGTACCAAAATCCCAGCAATACGAATCTTGCTTTCCTTTTGGTTTGAGCTATGGTTTTTGTATTCAAAGTTTCCAATGAGTACTCTACAAGGACTTTATTCGCTATTGTTTTGGTTATATTGAATAACCCCAAAACTTTCACGAATTCAAATGGTTTACCAATTCAAATTGAGTGCTAACTATTTCTAACTAATGGTCTCTACATATACACTATAATGATTTATTTGGTGCCTTATATTCAACCGTCTTTGATATCTAATATCACATTGTGATGCTTTGTATTTCGACGTTTCAAAACACTTTGCATTCCACAATTTCTTTTATGCCATTCTTATAAATTTGAACTTTATTACTATTGATCAAATCATAGCAATTGGATTCTCTTTTATATTTATACCCTTTGTTGATGAAACACTTTGATCAAATCAAATAGTTTCATATTCATGTTTCCTTTGGTAAACTACTTTACAATTTTAAACAATTATTTAATGATAATTACCATTTTCGTTAAAAACAATACATCGGATATGTATTAACTTTTAGCAATTCATTAAACACCTTTGTATTCAAGTAATACACGGTGTTCAAGTTATTTTGCCGAACTTAGGCATGATTTATATGTGATAAGAAATCGAATGACTTTCACATATTATCACATAAATTTGAATTTAAACAATGGTTTCATTCATTAATGAAATATCATTAAGTTGGGTATTTTAAACAAGGCATTTTAATGTTTTACAAATGTTCATACATTATCAATTAGTTTCAAACAATAAGGATAATTCACACATAATCAAACAAGATATGAACACGAATAGAAATCATTCATAAAAGCAGAACAACTGTTTGTTACAAACTTATATGAATAACTGTCTCAGGAAGTGTGAGACACACTAAAGAAGTTCACAATCTCTTGATTACAATAATCATCCTAAACATAAACTAAATGATAAATGTCGAGGGAGAGTGTCGTCGGCCATCATCATCATGCTCGCCATCAACACGCAATGTCACCTCCTCTCTAGCAAGCACCTCTATGTAGAAGGACCTATTTTCACAAAAATAGAATAAGTATCACATATACTTAACACTGCAATGTGTTTGCAAGATTATAACATTTATAAAACTGTATATCAAATATATACCTTTGTCGTTGACGACTCCAGCGACGTTGGGTTCATCTATCACATTTTTGAAATGTGATATGAACTCAAGGAAATCCCATGTTTCTGTGTCACCTCTCATAACGCAAATCCTGACTTGTGCTTGGAAGCTTGGAGAAAGCGACCGCAACACAACTCCCATCGCAAATGAGCTTGAGTACCAGTTGTCCAGGTAGTATGCCAGACTCATATACACATCGTAGAGGCACAATAAGTGTTCATCCAGTGAGGAGCCCTCCTCCATCTTTATGGAGAGGAAATCTCCCAGCAGCTCATACTCCTACATGCGCACTTGTTCCATGAAATGTGCTCTCAGATGTGCCATGACCATTCGAGGCTTGAGACTCCCCACCATTGGCCACAACCCATCCTCCATTCCGAGGCGCATGGTTACTGATATAAATGTGGCCATCACACGATGACGACAACGCGGATCCTGCTGCTCCTGGGTCTCATGAGAATAGGGTGGCTCCAAATACATCTCACAGGTCATGTAGTCAGCTACATCGTTCTCCCCAAGGAGATCAAATAGGCGTATGACCCATGCAGAAAAGTTGGATCCATCTAACTTGAGCTTTTCTCCTTTTAACCAATCGTCGAGAGGAAAGATAATCTTGGCAGGAGCCATTTTCTACATTTATAATTCCAAAAGGAATTTAGACTAAGTTTATAATTAAATGAGTTAATAATAACTCCACTCAGAAACACCTATCCCTAGTGAGGGTTCCTAGTGATAACACGAACCCTATCAGCCACATCTCCCCCGATCGTCACAACCATCAATGTGGGTTCAAGGGTGGACGCTAAACGTCGGTCACATCATTCATGCGACTCATGCCCGATCTTTCGACCATCCGCGTTCCGAGGCCACGCTTCTCTAGCGTGCTAGGCTCGCCAACTCAACCTTAGTGTATTCGCCATGCAACATGGCTTACACCCACTGTATGTGAACGTAGATATGTATGACACCCAGGCCTGTCACCCTGGATAGCCTCATATCGAAGAACTTTCTTGGTGGTGCACACTAAGGGGGAACACAATCATTGGTTATTTTAACAGGGATCTTCTTATTAGGCTACCGTCGAGTATCTAATACTAGCACACAATAAGACATACAAACAATAACATTGAATGTAAATGCTATGTGATATGGTCCTTCACGTCGTGATCTCCATCCGTCGTCACCGGGTTCCAGCGCCAGGGATCCGGCGCCGTACACACTAGGGTACCGGTGTCATTCCGGCGTGGTAGTTTGTCATTCTCGTGACTATCTACTACTATGCAACAAAAGGTAATTACTTTACCTTTGCCACAACCATATCACAAAGCAACGCCCCCCTGCAAAACAAAGTTAGACGCCTCTACTTTTATCTTTGCATGTTTTACGTGGCTGGATGGGCTTTCGTACAAGAACCGTTCTTACCTAAGAACTTTCAGCACAATGCTAATCAAGTAGTTGTCTCTACTACACCCCTTTCGGGGCCCTCCGTTGCAAATGGCATACCAACTAATGCGAGAGAGACAGACACCCCCCTAAGCCACTTTATACGGTACAAGACGTATGTCAAGCATGGATCAGTCTCGCGAATGAACGCATAAAGTCGGTTGCGGGCCGCTTCATCAAGCATTACTGCGGTATACACAAGTACACGTGGGAGGGTAACAACTAAAAGATCAACGCCCACACGCTACATCTCGTGTGTTCTACCCGTACTAGCATTACTACGCATAGATCTAGCTATGATACCACTGTAGGGGTTCCGCGCATAAAAACAATAAATTTTACTCTACGCCCCTGAACCCCTGAAGCTGCCAGGACCTATCTATTAGTAATACAGTAATGGGAGGGGATTTTCGCGAACTTACCCTTGAAGACCGAAAAGTGTTGTCAACGCTCAAGAGAGCGTGGTTGATGTAGAAGAGCCGAAGCCGACCTCAAGGTCGTGATGAAGTCCCTGCGCTCCTTCTGGCTCCAACGACTTGAGTGCCTCAAGTGTGACACCTCGTGGGAGTTACACACGTCCAGTGCCTGACGATGACTCCCGCTTCCCCGATCCAGCAGTAGTTGCGAAAGTAGAGCTCCCGGATCCGAATCCCGCAGCGCGACGGCGCTCCGCGGTGAAGATGTCTCTCGCTCGTGCAGTCCAGACTTGGGGCCACGGTCACGAGAAAGAGAGGGGGAGAGAGAAAATATCAATTAGAGGTCCTCCCAAAAGTGGGGAGACCTTTACTGATTACTAGGTTGTTTTTTCTAGGCCAAATACCCCACTATATATAGGGGGAGGGGAGGTACTACCTCCCCTCAAGTCCCGGGGTGGGACTAAAGGAGAGGAGGGGGGAGGGAGGCCGTCGGCCACCCCTACTGGGCCTCGCGGGGGGGGGGGGGGGGGGGGGGGAAGGCCCAGCCGGCCACCCCCTTTGGTCCCTTTCCCTCTCTCCTTTCCCTCATGGGCCATTTCCCTCTAGAAATTGGCCCATTAAGCCTTTTGACCTTTTAATTGATTTTCTCTTTATTAAATAATTATGAATAAATGATTAAATCAATATTTAACATTCATTCACATATCATTTAATCTTCGTGGCCATGGAACACCTTCCACCTCCACTCCGGACATCCTCCGGACTTACCGAAACCCTTTCGGTTTTCTCCCTTCTTTCCTTCGGTGATTCTACCGATCCTATAAACACTCTCTAAGCATCATCAAGCCCTTAAGTGTGATACCCTACGGTTCGGGAACACTCCAGACATGGTCGGGACACTCCCGTACCAATGATCAACAAAGGGACCTGGATGGCCATGTGACCCCTGTGCGTTCCACGAAGATCTTTCGTCGTTTGAACCGGGACAGTCGTGTCTTATTCCCTTTGTCATTCGATACTTGCATTGCCCGAGACCTGATCAATGACATCTTCATGTCGAGTTCAATCTCGTTACTGAACAATGCTATTTGACTCGTTCCGACAAGTGATATCCCCGTGATCTAATCACACGCTGCGCAGCTATTGGATATAACTTCTCCGAGTGGGCCCTTGGGTATCTTCCCGTCACATGGACGGACAAATCCTGCTCTTGACATATATTGCCTCTACGGTTTCCTCCGAATACCTGAACACACCTTTATAACCACCGTTTTACTAGATGGCGTTTGATGCTATCTAAGCACTCTCAGGAGACAGTGATTGGTATAGCCTCACGGTCTAAGGAATAGTCTACGAGGATCCATTTCTAATCATCGTAACTTGAACTTCGTCATATGATCGAATCATGATGTTTAGGTTGGGTAATGGTTCATCATCTCATACTCAGAATGAGATGACCTCATTTCCAACTGGCATAAATGCCACATGATCAGGAAACATGATCATCAGTTGACCAATGAACCAGTGACTAGAGTTTCACTAGGAACCCCTGGTTTGTTTGTATATCACCCGTGTATTGATTTTTCCACTCAATACAGTTATAGCATGATATAAAACTTAATCATAAACTATATGAAATATGGTAATAGTCCTTACTACTATTTGTGTCTAGGGCATATTTCCAATAGTTTAGGCCTCCTCGAGGGCCCCGATTGGTAGCTCTTCCAGCTGCGGCTGCCGCGTGGAAGGTTCGTGTGGTGGGGGCCTGTCGAAAGTGATAGTGCAGGCGCGCTTCGTAGTAAAAATGGTATAGCCTGTGGGACGTGGATGACCAGTTGTCGTGCAGTAGACTTGTAGCCTTTGCATACTAGATTAAACATGACATGACCACTCGACGACTTTTTCCATGGACGACATCGTGTTCCTTCTTGTGGAAGTCTCGTTGAGGGAGACGTCTGTGCTGTCTCGCGCTGTCCTGTGAAGGGCACGACGTGTGCAACGAGCCTCGTTGGATCACACAGTATCAACGGTTGGTGCGCATAATCCACGTGACAACTGTGACAACCAATTAGGGCGTAGCAGACAGAGTGGGCACAGGTTTGGGCTTCTATGAAAGAGAGAGAGAGGGGGAAAAAGTGGGTAGTATCAAAAAACCAAGGGCAAAGCTGAGTATTATAAAAATGGAAAGTGGGTGTCTTTTACAATGAAATGCATCGTGGTATACATCAAATTATGCCAAGATAGATCCACTAGAGTTCATTGCATGTGTGTTCTTTCCACAAACCACACATGGATCAACCAGTGGTCATTGCATGTGTGTTCTTTTCCACAAACCACATATGGTTCCATTAGAGTCATTGCATATGTGTTCTTTCCACAAACCACACATGGATCAACCAATGGCATTGCATGTGTGTTCTTTCCACAAACCACACATGGATCAACCAGTGTCATTGCATGTGTGTTCTTTCCACAAATCACATATGGACCCACTAGAGTCATTGCTTGTGTGTTCTTATAATAAAACCAGCACTAGAGTCATTGCATGTGTGCTCTTTTGCACAAACCACATATGGATCCATTAGAGTCATTGCATGTGTGTTATTTCCACAAACCACACATTCATCAACCAATGGCATTGCATGTGTGTTCTTTCCACAAACCACACATGGATCAACCAATGTCATTGTATGTGTGTTCTTTCCACAAATCACATATGGACCCACTAGAGTCATTGCTTGTGTGTTCTTATACTAAAACCATCGCTAGAGGCATTGCATGCGTGTTCTTTTCACAAACAACATATGGATCCACCAGTGTTCACTGCATGTGTGTTCTTTCCACAAACCACTTATGGATCCACTAGATGTCATTGCATGTGTGTTCTTTCCACAAACCACATATGGGTCAACCAGTGGCATTGCATGTGTTTTCTTTTTCACAAATCACATATGGACCCACTAGAGTCATTGCTTGTGTGTTCTTATACTAAAATCAGCACTAGAGTTATTGCATTGTGTTCTTTTCACAAACCACACATGGATCCACTAGTGCGATTGCATGTGTGTTCTTTCCACAAACCACATATGGATCCACCAGTGTTCATTGCATGTGTGTTCTTTTCCACAAACCACATATGGATCAACCAGTGGTCATTGCATGTTTGTTCTTTTCACAAACCACATATGGACCCACTAGAGTCATTGCATGTGTGTTCTTATACTAAAACCAGCACTAGAGTTATTGCATTGTGTTCTTTCCATAAACCACACATGGATCCACCAGTGTCATTGCATGTGTGTTCTTTCCACAAACCACACATGGATCAACCAGTGGTCATTGCATGTGTGTTCTTTTCCACAAACCACATATGGATCAACCAATGGTCATTGCATGTGTGTTCTTTTCACAAACCACATATGGATCAACCAGTGTTGATTGCATGTGTGCTCTTTCCACAAACCACACATGGATCAACCAGTGTCATTGCATGTGTGTTCTTTCCACAAATCACATATGGACCCACTAGAGTCATTGCTTGTGTGTTCTTATACTAAAACCAGCACTAGATTCATTGCATGTGTGTTCTTTTCACAAACAACATATGGATCCACCAGTGTTCAGTGCATGTGTGTTCTTTCCACAAACCACTTATGGATCCACCAGTGTTCAATGTATGTGTGTTCTATTCCACAAACTATATATGCATCCACCAGTGTTCATTGCATATGTGTTCTTTTCACAAACCACACATGGATCCACCAGTGTCATTGCATGCGTGTTCTTTCCACAAATCACACATGGATCAACAAGTGGTCATTGCATGTGTGTTCATTTCCACAAACCACATATGGATCCATTAGAATCACTGCATTTGTGTTATTTCCACAAACCACACATGGATCAACCAGTGTCATTGCACGTGTGTCCTTTCCACAAACCACACAAGAATCAACCAGTGTTCACTACATGTGTGTTCTTTTCACAAACCACATGTGGACCCACTAGAGTCATTGCATGTGTGTTCTTATACTAAAATGAGCACTAGAGTCATTGCATGTGTGTTCTTCTCCACAAACCACATATGGTCCATTAGAGTCATTGCATGTGTGTCATTTCCACAAACCACACATGGATCAACCAATGGCATTGCATGTGTGTTCTTTCCGCAAACCACACATGGATCAACCAGTGTTCACTACATGTGTGTTCTTTTCCCAAATCACATATGGACCCACTAGAGTCATTGCTTGTGTGTTCTTATACTAAAACCAGCACTAGAGTCATTGCATGTGTGTTCTTTTCACAAACAACATGTGGATCCACCAGTGTTCACTACATGTGTGTTCTTTCCACAAACCACTTATGGATCCACCAGTGTTCATCGCATGTGTGTTCTTTTTGAGAAACCACATATGGATCAACCAGTGGTCATTGCATGTGTGTTCTTTTCACAAACCACATATGGACCCACTAGAGTCATTACATGTGTGTTCTTATACTAAAACTAGCACTGGAGTCATTGCATGTGTGTTCTTTTCACAAACCACATATGGATCAACCAGTGTTCACTGCATGTGTGTTCTTTCCACAAACCACATATGGATCCACCAGTGTTCACTACATGTGTCTTCTTTCCACAAACCACTTATGGATCCACCAATGTTCATTGCATGTGTGTTCTTTTCCACAAATCACATATGGATAAACTAGTGGTCATTGCATGTGTGTTCTTTTCACAAACCACATATGGACCCACTAGAGTCGTTGCATGTGTGTTCTTATACTAAAACTAGCACTAGAGTCATTGCATGTGTGTTCTTTTCACAAACCACATATGGATCAACAAGTGTTCACTGCATGTGTGTTCTTTCCACGAACCACTTATGGATCCACCAGTGTTCATTGCATGTGTGTTATTTTCCACAAACCACATATGGATCAACCAATGGTCATTCCATGTGTGTTCTTTTCACAAACCATATATGGACCCACTAGAGTCATTGCATGTGTGTTCTTATACTAAAACTAGCACTAGAGTCATTGCATGTGTGTTCTTTCCACAAACCACACATGGATCAACCAGTGTCATTGCATGTGTGTTCTTTCCAGAAACGACATATGGATCAACCAATGTTCACTGCATGTGTGTTCTTTCCACAAACCACATATGGATCAACCAGTCGTCATTGCATGTGTGTTCTTTTCACAAACCATATACGGATCAACAAGTGTTCACTGCTTGTGTGTTCTTTCCACAAACCACTTATGGATCCACCAGTGTTCATTGCATGTGTGTTATTTTCCACAAACCACATATGGATCAACCAATGGTCACTGCATGTGTGTTCTTTCCACAAACCACTTATGGATCCACCAGTGTTCATTGCATGTGTGTTCTTTTCCACAAACCACATATGGATCCATTAGATTCATTGCATGTGTGTTTTTTTCACAAACCACATATGGATCCACCAGTGTTCAATACATCTGTGTTCTTTCCACAAATCACTTATGGATCCATCAGTGTTCATTGTATGTGTGTTCTTTTCCACAAACCACATATGGATCAACTAGTGTTCATTGCATGTGTGTTCTTTTCACAAACCACACGTGGATCCACTAGTGTCATTGCATGCGTGTTCTTTTCCACAAACCACATATGGATCCATTAGAGTCATTGCATGTGTGTTATTTCCACCAACCACACATGGATCAACCAATGTCATTGCATGTGTGTTCTTTTCACAAACCACACATGGATTAACCAGTGTTCACTACATGTGTGTTCTTTTCACAAACCACATGTGGACCCACTAGAGTCATTGCATGTGTGTTCTTATACTAAAACCAGCACTAGACTCATTGCATGTGTGTTCTTTTCACAAACCACACATGGATCTGATACATTGCAAATGTATCTATAATTTTTGATGTTCCATGCTTGGTTTTATCCACTTTCTTGTGTTTTATTCCAACTTTGGAGTACTTTTCATATGATTTCTTGGACTAACCTATTAACAAGAGCCATAGTGCCAGCTGCCTGTTTTCTGCTGTTTTTGGTTCCAGGAAAGTCAGAAAATGAATATTCTCGGAATTGGACGGGAGAAAAGCCAAAGTGCCTATTTTTCTGGATGTCATCAAGTGCCAGAATACGAGACGGAGAAGGGCCAGAGGGCGGCCACACCACCTGGCCGCGCGGCCAGGCCTGGCCCGCGCCAGGGGGTGGTGTTGCTAGCCCATGCGCCCCCTCGGCATCCCCGTCCGACTATAAGATGCTCTCGGAACGTAAACCCTAAGTACCCGATCCAAAATCCACGAAAGAGTCTGTAGCCGCCGTCATCTCCATCCCTAGATCGGGAGGGATCTGAAGCTCTTCCCGGCACCCTGCCGGAGAGGGGAATTCACCCTGGAGGCTTTCTTCAGCACCATGTAAGCCTCCGGTGTGATGCGTGAGTAGTTCATCCTTGGACTACGGATCCATGTAGTAGCTAGATGGCTGGTTTCTCCTCCTTTGTGCTTTCATGTTTAGATCTTGTGAGCTCCGTTCATGATCAAGATCATCTATTTGTAATTCATACATGTTGTGTTTGCGGGGATCCGATGGATATTGAGATGCTATTTCAGATTGATGATTGATTCTAGCATGTCTTTGTTATTTGAGATCTTGCATGCTTTCCGTTGTTAGTAGCTATCTTGGCCAAGTAGATGCTAGCAACTCCAAGAGTTAGTATTTATGCTCGATAGTGGGTTCATGCCTCTGGTAATATGGGGAAGTGACATAAATCTCTAAGGTACTAGATGTGCTGTTGCTACTAGGGAGAAAACAACAATCCTTTGTTCATAGAACAATCGTATTGTTTACTTTACACGCAGTTCGTAAAGCAATAATCTGTTGCTTGCAACTTAATACTGGAGGGGGTTCGGATGATAACCTGAAGGTGGATTATTAGTCATAGATGCAGTTGGATGGCGGTCTATGTATTATGTTGTAATGCCCAATCAAGTCTCAAAGGAGTCAAGGTGATTAGTATATGCATGTATTTCTTTCTCGGTGTTTGTCAATTGCCCCGCTGTAATTTGTTCACCCAACATGTTATCTATCTTAAGGAGAGCCACCTCTAGTGAACTATGGATCCTGGTTCTTTTTATTTACATACAATCTACAACGGTTTACTTCTTTGTGTTTACTTTCTGCAAACTTTTACTTCTTTCCATTCGATACGTTTAATCCTTTGTTTTCTGCAAAACACGGTGAGATTGACAACCTCATCGCAAGTTGGGGACAAAGTTCTGTGGTTGTGTTGTGCAAGTCTCCACGTTGCTACTAGCACCAGTAGTGCGCCCTGCCAAAACTCAGCTAGTAACACCTTTGGGGTGTTTCCTTGCTCCTACTGGTTCTATTAATCCTTGGTTTCATAACTGAGGGAAACTTGCTGCTGTGCTCATCATACCTTCCTCTTGGGGTTCCCAACGAGCTCTACATCAACCACGAGCCATCAACATTTTTCTGGGCGCCGTGCATTGAGCCATCAAGCATTTTTCTGGCGCCGTTTCCGGGGAGTCAAGGACATCTTCACAAGGGGAGTCCCTCATAACCAATCTCTTTACTTTGTTGTTTTTGTTTTGCTTAGTTTCTTTTTGCTTTGTTTGCTTGTTTTGGTTCTTCAAAAACAATAAAAAATTAGTTTTACTTGTTTGCTTTCTTATTTGAAAACCCAAAAAAAATGACTACTCTTGAAAAAACTAAGTTGTGTGACTTCACAAGCACCAACAACAATGATTTTATGAGCACACCTATTGCTCCACCTGTGGCTGAGAATACTTTCTTTGAGATAAAACCTACATTGCTCATTCTTGTTATGAGAGAGCAATTTTCTGGTATTGATAATGAAGATGCTGCTTCCCATCTAAATAACTTTGTTGAACTTTGTGAGATGCAAAAGCATAGGGATATAGATGGTGATATTATTAAGATGAAATTGTTTCCTTTCTCTTTGAGAGGAAAAGCTAAAGAATGGTTGAATTCCTTAACTAGGAATAGTATTGATTATTGGACTAAGTGCAAAGATGCTTTTATTGGAAAATACTATCCTCCTGCTAAGATTATATCCATGAGAAGTGAAATAATGAAGTTTAAACAACTTGATATTTAGCATGTTGCTCAAGCTTGGGAAAGAATGAAATCTTTGGTAAAGAATTGTCCCACTCATGGACTGACTGCTTGGATGATCATCCAAACTTTTTATGTAGGATTGAACTATTCTTCAAGGAACCTATTGGATTCAGCTGCTGGAGGTACCTTCATGACCATCACTTTGGGTGCTGCAACAAAACTTTTGGACAATATGATGGTTAATTATTCTGAATGGCATACTGAGAGAGCTCCACAAGGTAAGAAGTAAATTCTGTTGGGGAAACCTCCTCCTTGAGTGATAAGATTGATATTATTATGTATATGCTTGTTAATGGGAAAGCCCATATTGATCCAAATAATGTTCCTTTAGCCTCTTTGGTTACTCAAGAAGAGCAAGTTGATGTGAACTTCATAAGAAATAACAACTTTGGCAACAATGCTTATGGTAATAATGCTTGTAGGAACAATTTTGGTAACAACAATTATAAGACATATCCTCCCAACAATGGTAATGCTTATGGAAATTCTTACAACAATAATAAGAGTGCTCCCTCTGAACTTGAAGTTATGCTTAAAGAATTTATTAGTAAACAAACTGCTTTCAATAAAACTATTGAGGAAAAACTCTCTAATGCTGATAGAAATATAGCATCTTTGGCTGAAGATCAATCTACTTTGAACAAAATGGCTGCTAAACTTGAAACTAATGAGAATCCCTTTGCAGCTACTAATGCCATACAAGTAAGAATTGATGAAAATGTTAGACTATTAGCTGAGTTACATGCTAAGTGGGAAAGAGAAGATGAAATTGCTCGAAACATTAGTGTTTCTACTATTACCACCACTAGTGTTGAGGCTAGTAATAGTTCTACTACTTTAGATGATAAAGTTGATTTTGATCTTGATGGTTGCAATATCTCTGAAGTTATTAAGTTCCTACAAAAGCTTGCCAAAAGTCCTAATGCTGGTGCTATGAACATGGCTTTTACAAAACACATTACTGATGCTCTCATAAAGATTAAAGAAGAAAAGATGAAACATAAAGCTTCTATTCCTATAAAGCAAGAAGATGGTTGGGAACCCATCATTAATATGAAAGTGAATGACTTTGATTTCAAAGCTTTGTGTGATCTTGATAGTAGTGTTTCTATTATGCCTAGAAGGATTTATGATATGCTTGATTTGCCTCCTCTTGAAGATTGTTATTTGAATGTCCCACTTGATGCTAATGCTAAAAAGAAACTCATGGGGAGTCTTAATGATGTTCTTATTATGGTTAATGATTCCTATGTCCCCGTTGATTTCTATGTTTTGGATGTTGAATACAATGCTTCTTGTCCTATCACTTTGGGAAGACATTTTCTTAGAACTGTTGGTGCTATCATTGATATGAAAAAAGGCACCATTAAATATCAACTCCCACTCAAGAAAGGTATAGAACACTTCCCTAAAAAGAGAGAAAAGATTTCTATTGCTTCTCCTATGAAAACAAAATTTGGTCTTAATGCTTCTTCATTTGATAATAGTTGATCCTTTTTCTTTGCTTCTTATGCCTAACTTAAAGGCGTTAAAGAAAAGTACTTGTTGGGAGATAACCCAAGAGTTTTAGTTGAGTCTTGGAAGTTATTACCTCTGTCATAACCTCTCCTTATACTTTTTATTTGCTTTTTGTGCCAAGAGTAACCTCTAATGAGAGAGAAGTAATGATTGGGAAAGTTGCTGCCCCGAAACAGATTTCTGTGCTTCACCGTAAACATTCCTGAGAGAGCTCTGTATGTCGGATTGAGCTGTAATTGTTTGTGCTTCTGCCCCAGGCTGTTATCTAACTTTCGTTAGTTCAACACGTTTTGATTTGAGCAACAGAAGGTCTTCGAAAAAATTCGTCTTTACCTACTGGTCTGTTTTGACAGATTTCTGCCATTTTTCTGCATTTGCTTCTTGTTAGTTCCTTCTTGAGTTCCTTTGGGGAATTGAGCTTTTTGAGGGAAGTGATACAGTAGCTAGTGTTCTAATGGAAGTTTATTTGGTGTTATAACTGAACCTTAAGACTTAATTATCTTAAGTGCACTAATGTTGCTAATGAGATTGTGTGAAGTTTTGTATGAAGGAAAATTTGCAGGTGTATGGAAGGAATGAGTAATAAGATGAAGGATGGACTAAAGCTCAAGCTTGGGGATGCCACGCGTGTCACCCCAAGAAATATCCAAGAAGTACAAGCGTCAAAGCTTGGGGATGCCCAAGGCATCCCCTTCTTCATCAATAAAAAATCCAGGTTTCTTCTAAACGCTTTATTTTTATTGTTTCATGCACAATTGTGTTGTTCTTGGAGCGTATTATTTTTCGTTTTTGTTTTGGTTTTTATTTTTCTTGGTTTTCTTAGTGTTCTGAATAAATTGGTTGGACCCCCTCTTTCATACATTGGTTTGCAAATAGTTTGGTTTGGTTTGGAAAAGAGTAGGAAAGTTCATGCTTATGTGGTAAAAAGAGCTCGTTTTTGACTGTGGCATGTGCTTTGTCATGCCATGCTTGATATTGTTCTGGCTTTATGCTTAGTATTATTTTCTATAGCATGACTTGTTATAAACAATTGAGATTGCTTAATGTGCCTTGGATGAATCATGTGTTGTTTTAGCATATTAAAGCATAGTATAGTGGTATTCTCCTTTGATGCTTTATTTGGGTTGACTTGGCACATGCTCAAACCATGTTATGACTATCCAAAGTCACCATAGACTTTATGATCCTTTAGTTTTCAACTTGTAGTATCACTTTATGCTTTGATCAATGATGTTTTGTCGCTCTGCATGATTATGGCCATTATTTCTCTCTTAGTTTGTCGATCCTAGTCTTTTGCTAGCCTCCACAACAAAGTATGAGTTCCACTTGTGCATCCAACTCCCTAAACCAAGTTATTACAAAGAGTCCACCATACCTACCTACTAGCTTATGCTATTCAAGGTATATTCATGCTTTTGTTTACCTTCCACTTGTTATGAGAAAACTAGTGATTAAAGCTCTCACGAACTAGATGGCACACTTTACTTTTTGCCTCTAATAAACTTGAACCATTGGGTCCTTCTTTGTTGTGTATATGATTGTGCTTTATAATTTGAAATTAGCAGAACCATGGTTCATGGGGAACGCTTTCAACATTGCACTTGTACTTTGTACCCCGTTGATATCATGTTATTTTGCTTATGGATCCCGGCGGTGTGAAATAAAAGTGGAACTTGTAAGATCATGGAGTTTGTATATGTGTTAGAGAAACGCTTGGGCCGCTAGCCTAAGCCATGCCTAATCATGGTGGAAACTTGCAGCATCACCATAATGAGCACTCTATGAAGCATCCTCAATAAAAACCTATGCAAATAGCAAATAAAATAATCGCTGAGATGCTCATTGTCTGCTTGACTTGTCATTTTGATTATGGAAAAGCTCCCGTATCATGTTCAAGGGGTACCCCGTTGGCGGTTCTTAATGATACACATATACTTACAATGACAAGAGCTTACTCGTGACTGAAGTTGAGTAGCATGAGGATCGGCCTTCGTAAGTAAGGGGCATGAAATTTCGGTTTATAACTTGTCAAGCATATCCTCTTAGTTGTGTCACTTTAACCTTAATCACCTTCAAGATGCTTATTATAGGGGCAATGAGAGCTGAAAGCTATAAGTACCATAATTTTTGGAAGCTCTTTATGAGACTTGAATCCCTACTTCCTTTTACGAAAGGCCTTTCTTCCACCATTATATTGAGTCTCCACCTTATATCTTTATGCACCTACTTTGAGAGCATAGTGGCCATTCTTAGTTCTATGTGCATTGTCCAAAGACTAGTTGATTGATGCATAACTTGTTATTGCTTTTTTTAAACTATTGTATCTAGTCACTCTTATGAACTTTGAAGGTGTCCTATTTATTTATATTTGCTACTCTATTGAGGGACAAGCTGAGTACTATTATGCTATGTTTTCTTTATGTGAAACAAACAAACGTCTTGCAAAGCATTGTTATTCATGAATCTTTTGTTTGTGCCTTTTCATGTTGCATCATAGTTTCTTTGCTTATTGCTAGAACTTTGTCTTTCATGTTATGATTGAAGTACTATGATCCCAGCTTTGAATGTTTTGCAAGTACATTGATCAAGTCTTTGATGGTGCATGTCACCTCAAAAAATTATTTCTTTTTATCACTTACCTACTCGAGGACGAGCAGGAGTTAAGCTTGGGATGTTGATACATTGCAAATGTATCTATAATTTTTGATGTTCCATGCTTGGTTTTATCCACTTTCTTGTGTTTTGTTCCAACTTTGGAGTACTTTTCATATGATTTCTTGGACTAACCTATTAACAAGAGCCACAGTGCCAGCTGCCTGTTTTCTGCTGTTTTTGGTTCCAGGAAAGTTAGAAAATGAATATTCTCGGAATTGGACGGGACAAATGCCAAAGTGCCTATTTTTCGGATGTCATCAAGTGCCAGAATACGAGACGGAGAGGGGCCAGAGGGCGGCCACACCACCTGGCCGCGTGGCCAGGCCTAGCCCACGCCAGGGGGTGGTGTGGCCAGCCCAGGCACCCCCTCGGCCTCCCCTTCCGACTATAAGGTGCCCTCGGAACGTAAACCCTAAGTACCTGATCAAAAATCCATGAAAGAGTCTATAGCCGCCGTCATCTCCATCCCTATATTGGGAGGGATCTGAAGCTCTTCCCGGCACCCTGCCGGAGAGGGGAATTCACCCTGGAGGCTTTCTTCATCACCATGCAAGCCTCCGGTGTGATGCGTGAGTAGTTCATCCTTGGACTACGGATCCATGTAGTAGCTAGATGGCTGGTTTCTCCTCCTTTGTGCTTTCATGTTTAGATCTTGTTGTTGGGCCACGTAGAGATAAACAAAACTTTTTGCCTACGCGGTGATCCCAAGATCCAGCTCAGGTAGAAGGCCACGAGGATTACCACTAGACGCGTAGTTGCGGAATTGATGAAGCACGTCGCTTGATGCAGTGTAGTCCTCGCGATCCGTTCCGGTTCCATGATCCACGATCCGTACTTTCTTCACGATCGTCGAAGTGCTGAACATACAGCACCTCCACCAGTATCCACACGTACAAGGAGGAGCACCGACGATGGACTGCTAGGTCCGGTACGGCGGCGACAGGACGGACTAGGGCTAGGGTTTCCAACACATGGAGTGACCTAACCTTATGCTCTAAGCACCTGCGCCCCAGCTTATATAGGGAGTGAAAGTGGGCTCCACTCACTTGTGGCCCATTCACTAAAAAGGCCTATATTAGCCACAGCAAGTCTCACTTGCTGACTAAGTCCATGTCTCTATTTGGGTCCAACCCAAATAGGTTTCCTGTTTGGGTCTAACCCAAACTTGCTCCCGCTCTTAAGTGTGTGACCCGACAGGCTCATGGTAACCCGGACACTATTCCGAGTCTCACTCGTGATCGATCAGTTGGTAGCGGCTCCTAGCAGAACGTGCCAACTCCCAAGTACCAATAAGTCATGATGACATACCTTCCAATGCGACTTTCGTCTGAGTCCCTTATGCCTCACGATATGCCTTGTCGGACTATAGGCGAATGATCGTCATCCCTTAAATAGTCCGAATCTCTTTCTCGATCCGAGATAAGTGATTCATCCTACTAACTCTTAGTCAGCTGCCTCGGTTAACACTTAATCCGAGAGGCGCATGGCCATGCTTTCCGAATCATATCTTCCGAGAGGGCCCAGAGAATATCTCTCCAGATGGAGGGGCAAAATCCCGTCTTGGTTATTCACATCACACAGCTTGATTCTCAGACGACCCGAACTCCGCCTTTATAACTGCCCAATGACGGAACAACGTTTGACAGAACCTAAGTCGAAGATCCTCAACTCGGATTGTGCAATAACCTCAGGTCTAAGGATTACATTGATTGAGACATGCAAATGACGACTTGTTCGTTGCATCTCAATATGGGTCAGTCTGACTCGCCAAAATCTTTAGTCGAATCTGTGTAAGTCGGAATAGCATCTCCATGCCCATGACAAGTGGAACCTAGTCATCTGCCGACTTTCATATTGGTCTAAGTTGTGTGTCCGGCACAACCTCAATGACCAAGGACAATTAGTATGAACAACATGAATATGTAGTTCCACAATCAAATCACATATTCGATGATACATATCAGCAGTTCATACATGGACCATAACCTTATGAATACATAGGAATATCATCATTCATGATTGCCTCTAGGGCATATTCCCAACACTTGTGAGCTCCAGTCATGATCAAGATCATATATTTGTAATTCATACATGTTGTGTTTGCGGGGATCTGATGGATATTGAGATGCTATTTCAGATTGATTATTGATTCTATCATGTCTTTGTTATTTGAGATCTTGCATGCTTTCCGTTGTTAGTAGCTATCTTGGCCAAGTAGATGCTAGCAACTCCAAGAGTTAGTATTTATGCTCGATAGTGGGTTCATGCCTCTGGTAATCTGGGGAAGTGACAGAAATCTCTAAGGTACTAGATGTGTTGTTGCTACTAGGGAGAAAACAACAATCCTTTGTTCATAGAACAATCGTATTGTTTACTTTACACGCAGTTTGTAAAGAAATAATCTGTTGCTTGCAACTTAATACTGGAGGGGGTTCGGATGATAACTTTAGGTGGATTATTAGTCATAGATGCAGTTGGATGGCGGTCTATGTATTATGTTGTAATGCCCAATCAAGTCTCAAAGGAGTGAAGATGATTAGTATATGCATGTATTGCTTTCTTGGTGTTTGTCAATTGCCCCGCTGTAATTTGTTCACCCAACCTGTTATCTATCTTAAGGAGAGCCACCTCTAGTGAACTATGGATCCCGGTCCTTTTTCTTTACATACAATCTACAATTGTTTACTTCTTTGTGTTTACTTTCTGCAAACTTTTACTTCTTTCCATTCGATACGTCTAATCCTTTGTTTTTCGCAAAACACTGTGAGATTGACAACCTCATCGCAAGTTGGGGACAAAGTTCTGTGGCCGTGTTGTGCAGGTCTCCACGTTGCTACTAGCACCAGTAGTGCGCCCTGCTAAAGCTCAGCTAGTAACACCTTTGTGGTGTTTCCTTGCTCCTACAGGCTCGATTAAACCTTGGTTTCATAACTGAGGAAAACTTGCTGCTGTGCTCATCATACCTTCCTCTTGGGGTTCTACATCAACCACAAGCCATCAACATTTTTCTGGGCGCCGTGCGTTGAGCCATCAGGATCCACCAGTTTCATTGCATGTGTGTTCTTTCCACAAACCATGCATGGATCAACCAGTGGTCATTGCATGTGTGTTCTTTCCACAAATCACATATGGACCCGCTAGAGTCATTGCTTGTGTGTGCTTATACTAAAACTAGCACTAGAGTCATTGCATGTGTGTTCTCTTCCAGAAACCACATATGGATCCATTAGAGTCATTGCATGTGTGTTATTTCCACAAACCACACATGGATCAACCAGTGGTCATTGCATGTGTGTTCTTTTCACAAACCACATATGGACCCACTAGAGTCATTGCATGTGTGTTCTTATACTAAAACTAGCACTAGAGTCATTGCATGTGTGTTCTTTTCACAAACCACATCTGGATCAACCAGTGTTCACTGCATGTGTGTTCTTTCCACAAACCACATATGGATCCACCAGTGTTCACTGCATGTGCTTTCTTTCCACAAACCACTTATGGATCCACCAGTGTTCATTGCATGTGTGTTCTTTTCCACAAACCACATATGGATCAACTAGTGGTCATTGCATGTGTATTGTTTTCCATAAACCACATATGGATCCATTAGAAAAATTGCATGTGTGTTCTTTTCACAAACCACATATGGATCCACCAGTGTTCACTGCATGTGTGTTCTTTCCACAAACCACTTATGGATCCACCAGTGTTCTTTTTATGTGTGTTCCTTTCCACAAACCACATATGGATCAACTAGTGTTCATTGCATGTGTGTTCTTTTCACCAACCACACATGGATCCACGAGTGTCATTACATGCGTGTTCTTTTCCACAAACCACATATGGATCCATTAGAGTCATTGCATGTGTGTTATTTCCACAAACCACACATGGATCAACCAATGTCATTACATGTGTTTTTCTTCCAACAACCACACATGGATCAACCAGTGTTCACTACATGTGTGTTATTTTCCCATACCACATGTGGACCCACTAGAGTCATTGCATGTGTGTTCTTATACTAAAACCAGCACTAGACTCATTGCATGTGTGTTCTTTTCACAAACCACACATGGATCCAATAGTGTCATCGTGTTGGAGATATGCCCAAGAGGCAATAATAAAGTGGTTATTATTATATTTTATGTTTATGATAAATGTTTACATCCCATGCTATAATTGTATTATTAGGAAACACTAATACATGTGTGTTTTGTAAACATAAAAGAGTCTCTAGTAAGTCTCTTGTTAAACTAGCTTGTTGATTAATGGATGATCATGGTTTCCTGATCATGGACATTGGATGTCGTTAATAACAAGATTATATCATTAGGAGAATGATGTGATGGACACACACCCGTAGTAAGCATAGCATAAGATCAAGTCATTAAGTTCGTTTGCTATAAGCTTTAAAATACATAGTAACCTAATCCTTCGACCATGAGGTTATGTTAATCACCATCACCGGATGAGTTCTTTGATGACATCAAACACCGCTTCGTAACTGGGTGGTCATAAAGGTGTCATTGGGTATTCTGAAAGTATGTGTTGAAGCGCATGGACCAAGATTGGGATTTGTCCATCCATATGACGGATAGATATGCTCTGGGCCCTCTCGATGGAATGTCATCTAATTAGCTTGCAAGCATGTGACTGGGTCACAAGGGATGACATAACATGGAACGAGTAAAGAGTACTTATCAGTAACGAAGTAGAACTAGGTATGGAGATACCGACAATCAAACCTCGGATAAGTAGAGTATCGCGTGACAAAGGGAATTGGTTTCATATGTAAATGGTTCTATCGATCATGAAGTCATCGTTGAGTATGTGGGAGCCATTATGGATCTCTAGATCCCGCTGATGGTTATTCATAGGAGATGTGTCTCTGTCATGTCTGCATATTCACGAACCGTAGGGTGACACACTTAAGGTTCGAAGTTGTTTTAAGTAGATATGGAATGTGCGTTGGAGACCGAATGTTGTTCGGAGTCTCGGAATGGATCCGGGACATCACGAGGAGATCCGGAATTGTCCAGAGAATAAGATTCATATATTGGGGATCATTTTCTAAGTTAGGAAATGTTCCGGAGTGTTTGTATGGAGATTCTAGAAGGTTTCGGAATGTTCTGGAAGGTTCTAGAGGATTTCTTGGAGTTTGCTTGAAAACCAAGAAAGGGTCAAAGGAAACCTAGTGGGGAAAGACATGGATTCGTTGGGGAGGAGGACTCCTCCCCCCTTCCCACCGCCGACCATAGGAGGGGAGTCCTACTAGGACTCCCCCTCCCCAGGCACGCCTTCCCCCCCTTAAATAGAAGGGCAGGGGCACCCCCTCCTAGCTCAGCTCAACAACTCCAATCTCTGCCGCCTCTCTCCTCCACCTTTCTTCTGCACAGGCATAGGCGAAGCCCTGCAGAATTCTCTACTCCACCACCACCACCACACCGTCGTGCTGCTGGGATTCCGTGGAGAAGATCTACTACCTCCGTTGCTCGCTGGAACGGGGAGAGGAAGGTCTGCTTCGACTCCGCACGTGTGACCGACTGTGGAAGCGCTGCCGAAACACAGCGCCGGAAGGATCGTCCACTTGACCGACTGCGGAAGCGCTGCCGGAACGCAACGCCAGAAGGATCGTCCACACGATCTTGAGATCGGCAAGTGATCGACTACATCAACCACGAGATCTAATCTCGTTAATGCTTTCGGATCTACGAGGGTTAGTTCCTACCTATCTCGTTGCACATGTCTAATAGATTAGATCTTGGCTTTTATCTAGATTAGATCTGGGTTTTGTTCGTTCTTGCGGTAGAAATTTTTTGTTTTCCATGCTACGAACCCATCAGTGGTATCAGAGCCGTATCTATGCGTAGATCTGTTGCACGAGTAGAACACAATGTTTTTGTGGGCGTTGATGTTTTTGTTGTCGGTGTCTTATCGTGTACTTTGCATCTTGCAGCATGGTGGGATGAAGCGGCTCGGGCTAACATTACATGTCATCGTACTTGAGACTTGCTCCACGCTTGACGTGCAACTTGCTTTGCACAAGTGGCTTTGCGGGTGTCTGTCTCTCCCACCATAGTTAAGATTCAATTTACAATGAGCATCTGACAACACTTGTATCAACGTTGTGGTTCTTGTTCGTAGGTAAGATCGGTCTTATGCGAAAGCCCCAAGCCACGTAAAACATGCAAAGAATATTAGAGGCGTCTAACTCGTTTTTGCAGGGGTTTTGTGATGTGGTATGGCCATTATGTGATTGTGATTATATTTGATGGATGCAATGATCCTTATTGTATTATGGCAACCGGCAGGAGCCTAATGGTTGTCTTTAAATTTTGTTTAAGACCTACGTGTCTATTCATCATGTAATAGCTTTATTCCAAGTAGTTGTAATAGTTGTTGGTGGTGATGGACAACCATGAAGCGGCGCCACGGACCTTGACGCCACGCTGGTGATGATGGAGATCTTGTCCATGCTTTGGAGATGGAGATCAAAGGCACAAGAAGAAAGGCCATATCATATCACATATTATGAATTGCCTGTGATGTTAATCCTTTATGCATCTTGTATTGCTTAGATCGCGACGATAGCATTATAAGATGATCCCTCTCACTAAATATCAAGTAATAAAGTGTTCGTCCTTAGTTGGCACCGTTGCTAAGACTCGTCGTTTCGAAGCATCTCGTGATGATCGGGTGTGATAGACTCTACGTGTGCATACAACGGGTGCAAGCCAGATTTGCACATGCGGAAACTAAGGTTAACCTTGACGAGCCTAGCATGTACAGACATGGTCTCGGAACACAGAATACCGAAAGGTAAAGCATGAGTCATATGGATGATATGATGAACATGTTGATTGTTCGCCTTTAAAGCTACATCATCTCACGTGATGATCGGACTTGGTGTAGTGGATTTGGTTCATGTAATCACTAAAACAACTTGAGGGATGTTGTTTTGAGTGGGAGTTCATTTGTAATTTGGATTAGTCGAACTCAATTTATCATAAACACAATCAAAGTGAATTTGCATAGTTTGTTGTAGTCATTGGCATCCGTTCACCACCTTACGCTTAGTTATAGTTGAGATAGTGGAACTATAGAAATTCTGGATATTTACTTTACGAACTGGTATCGTATTGTTTTTGAATGTCAATTTAAAGTTTATAAGTCCTATTGTTAACTTTTAGAAAAATCTATTTACTCCATGAAGTTTAATAAATAGTATTAAATCAAGAGTAACAATTCTAGTGTTAGTATCTAATGTATCATGTTTGCCTCCATGATTCTTGATACTCAAAAGATTGTTTTTAATATCAAGTTTATCTAAGAGCTAAAAGCAATGTTTCAGAAACCATCATATGTGAAAGGTATTGCGATATCTAAAACAATGTGTTGGTTACAACATGATAGAGTATACGTCCTCATATTTGATGAGAATTTGTGAAGGTTGGAGACGCTAGTCGTCCTAATCCTCCAAAAGGTTTCGAAAAAGAAACATTATACTCGCAATTTACCTTTATAAGCTATAGCAGCTTGATCATGAAACTTGTCATGATAAGGATGAATAGAAGATGTAAATAAAATGTTTAGTACACTTAGAGATTACTAAAGAATGGAATTTTGAAAGAATGCCAAACATTTGATGATGGTGATCCACCTCAAAGTGCAAGTCCAAAGGTATTAGTAGTTGACTGTATACACTTTGTACCATGTGTCATGTTGATGACACCACTATTGATGTTGATAGATTCTTTTAAAAGAAAAGGAATTGCTGAAAGAGAATCTATAAAATATTTGGCAGAAAATAAAAGGTTGGAGATGTCCAACTTAGGCATATAGAAGATACATGTTATGGCTATATTCCTTGGTTGTTAAACAATGTGGTTCTGCGGTATTGGATACCGAATTAGTTGGTATGAAGTGTCATACAAGACAACACAATTCATGAACTACAATGGCCTAATTAACTAGCAAGAGAATGAGTGATGATGTTCATCGAAAAAAAAAATATTATTGTGTTTTTCGTTGACATCAAACCTAGCCTTCAAGATTTGTTTTAATAATTGTTATTTTGTTCCGGTATTGGTTATTCAAATAATTACCGTATTCCATAAAGGATGGATGAACTTTTACAAGTCTGGTGGGAGAAATCACATCCATAAACACTATTGCTAAAATGTCGCAAGACAAATGATTGAAAGTTCACTTATGAAGTGACATCGCTGTTTAAATTATATTTGAAAGAAAACATGAAGAAACTCCATGTTGATGGAATTTTGGAGTCTTTTGATTTTGATCAATTGACGCATGTGAGACTTTCCTCGAGATAATTGAAACTCCGTCCATGGGCCAGAGAGGAACGGATGCCTAGCTTATTGGAAATTGAGCATGCTGATGTGCATAGTCCATTATGTGTAGCCATATGCGATGGATCTTTTTGCTTCATATGCTTTTTCCGAAAATTTGAGTGAATATATCTGTATATTTACTTAATAAGGAGGAAGTATGAAAACATTTGAAAGTTGTTCAAAGACTTTCAAGATGAAGTTGAAAATCATTGTAACAAGAAAATAAAGAGTTTATGATTCGATCATAAAGAAAGATGTTTGAGTTACAAGTTTAGCAAAACACCTAAGATTCGAGGAATCGTTCCATGGATTTGCATTTCCCAAAACACCATAGGAGTATGGAGTGTTCAAGATATGTAATGAAACCTTGTTTGACATGGTAAGATCAAAGGTGTCATTTATAAAACTGCCATTATATATTAAAGATTAAAGCTTTAGTGACTACCGCTTTTACACTGAAAAGAGCTCCATCGTGATCCATTGAAATGACACCATATAAGTCATGGTTTGGGATAAAACCCGAATTGTCTTTTCTTAAATTTTGGTATGTTATGCATAAGTAAAATGTTTACAACCAAAGTCGGATAAGCACGTCTTTGTAGGTTATCCCAAAGAATTTGTTGGGAATTTCTCCATAACACTAAGGACAAAAGAGTTTGTTACTTGGAACGTCAAGTTTCTTGAGAAGGAATTTTTCGTGAAAAGTTAAGTGGGAGGACAATAGAACTTTGATAAGGTTGTTGAACCTTAGCTATATGTGCTAAGTAGCGCAGCGCCGGAAACTGTCCCGGTGACGGCCACAATGCTCATGGCTCTCGTGATTACAAAAGGTGTGATCTCAGAGATTAGAGTTCCTATAGAACCGTGTGGGTTGGTAAGAATCAAATAGTAAGATTTGATAAACAAGTCGTTATTGTATTGACAATGATGAGCCGAATACATGCAAATAAGCGATGATGGGCCCTGACTCCATAAAATGACTAGAAGTCATGGAATCCGTGATAGCATCCATACACGAGAAATCAAGTTTCTGAACTTTGAAGACCCTCCGGAAAGGCGTGAAGCCTATCGGTCGTGTTTGGATCTATAAAGAAATAGACATGGATGTTTCAAATCTATGAAATAGTTGACATGTCGGAAAGAGTTTACGACAATGTTCAAGGAATTGACTATGATAAGGTATGATCTTTCATAGCGATATTTAGTCTGGACGGATTAATGTAGCAACCACTACATATATTTTGATATATGGTAGTTGAACAAACAAAACAAGTTCTTCTAATAGAATGGTTACCTAGGACGTGTACATGACACGATCCAAAGGGTTTTGTTAATTCAAAGGATGCTAAAAGAGTATGCAAAACTTCAATGGTTGAAGTAAGCATAGCGGAGTTGGAATCTTCACCATGATGAAACTGTTAAAAGAGTTTAAATTCATTGGAGATGATGAAGATGCTTGCATTTGCAAGAAATTAAGTGGGAGTGCTGAGACATATTTCTAATACATTATGTAGAGGACATATTGTTGATTAGAAATGATGTATCTTTTATTGACAACAGGTTAAGAATTTCATTTTGATGAAAGACTTCGGCATAACCCAAGAATTAGGCATCAATGTCTATATGGATAGATTGAGGCACTAATATGGTTTTGCCAAATGTACATAGATAAGATGTTGAATAAGTTCAATATGGAAACAACAAGAAAGGTTCTTGACGCATGGAAAGGACTGAATCAAGATTCAAGTGTGTTGACACGAGATTCAAGTGTTTTGACACTTGGTGAAATCACAAGAATATTTTGATCAATCATTCTTTGAGATGTACACATCCAGATATGTCTTATGCTCTAAATGTTATGAGCATATACCAGAATGATTCATAAGATGATCATTGGACAATAGTAAAGATATTCTTATGAACTTTGGAAGAACTAGGAATATACCATGTATAAGTGACAAATAGTTAAAGGTAGTTCATTGTAAAGTGTTACATTGATACTAGTTTTGTCACAAGATACAAATTAAAATTATCTCAATTTAGACTATAGGTGGCACAATATAATGGAAAGGATGTTCCATGATGGATTTGGATGAGTTCCAAAGTTGAGGTATTGTGACGGATACTACAACAAAAGGCTAAGTATATAACTGCTATAGTAGCAGCAAAGGAGGGCATTTGTGTCAAGTAGTTTGTTATCAAACTAGGTGTGGTTCATAGCGGGATAATACTACGAAGATACATTGTACGGCAATTGTATCAACATGATTTAATCCCAAGGAACTAAAGGTCTCACCAAAGGACCAAATTTATACAATGCCATCTCATTAGAGAATGAGTAATCCGTAGAGACGCAAGGACATGCAAATACACACGGACCTGGAAGTGTCAGATCCGAAGATTATGTTTACCACTGGCAATAGTGTCTATACAACACCAGAAAGCCATAGGTGTTGAATGCACAAGTTTTTAACTAGATTATTGACTCTAGTGCAAGTGGGAGACTGTTGGAGATATGCCCAAGAGGCAATAATAAAGTGGTTATTATTATATCTTTATGTTTATGATAAATGTTTACATCCCATGCTATAATTGTATTATTAGGAAACACTAATACATGTGTGTTTTGTAAACATAAAAGAGTCTCTAGTAAGCCTCTTGTTAAACTAGCTTGTTGATTAATGGATGATCATGGTTTCCTGATCATGGACATTGGATGTCGTTAATAACAAGATCATATCATTAGGAGAATGATGTGATGGACACACACCCGTAGTAAGCATAGCATAAGATCAAGTCATTAAGTTTGTTTGCTATAAGCTTTAAAATACATAGTAACCTAATCCTTCGACCATGAGGTTATGTTAATCACCATCACCGGATGGGTACTTTGATGACATCAAACACCGCTTCGTAACTGGGTGGTCATAAAGGTGTCATTGGGTATTCTGAAAGTATGTGTTGAAGCGCATGGACCAAGATTGGGATTTGTCCATCCATATGACAGATAGATATGCTCTGGGCCCTCTCGATGCAATGTCATCTAATTAGCTTGCAAGCATGTGACTGGGTCACAAGGGATGACATAACATGGAACGAGTAAAGAGTACTTATCAGTAACGAAGTAGAACTAGGTATGGAGATACCGACGATAAAACCTCGGATAAGTAGAGTATCGCGTGACAAAGGGAATTGGTTTCGTATGTAAATGGTTCTATCGATCATGAAGTCATCGTTGAGTATGTGGGAGCCATTATGGATCTCCAGATCCTGCTGATGGTTATTGATAGGAGATGCGTCTCTGTCATGTCTGCATATTCACGAACCATAGGGTGACACACTTAAGGTTCAAAGTTGTTTTAAGTAGATATGGAATGTGCGTTGGAGACCGAATGTTGTTCGGAGTCTCGGAATGGATCCGGGACATCACGAGGAGATCCGGAATTGTCCGGAGAATAAGATTCATATATTGGGGATCATTTTCTTAGTTAGGAAATGTTCCGGAGTGTTTGTATGGATATTCTAGAAGGTTTCGGAATGTTCTAGAAGGTTCTAGAGGATTTCTTGGAGTTTGCTTGAAAACCAAGAAAGGGTCAAAGGAAACCTAGTGGGGCAAGACATGGATTCGTGGGGGAGGAGGACTCCTCCCCCTTCCCACCGCCGACCATAGGAGGGGAGTCCTACTAGGACTCCCCCTCCCCAGGCGCGCCTTCCCCCCTTAAATAGAAGGGCAGGGGCGCCCCCTCCTAGCTCAGCTCAACAACTCCAATCTCTGCCGCCTCTCTCCTCCACCTTTCTTCTGCACAGGCATAGGCGAAGCCCTGCAGAATTCTCTACTCCACCACCACCACCACACCGTCGTGCTACTGGGATTCCGTGGAGAAGATCTACTACCTCCGCTGCTCACTGGAACGGGGAGAGGAAGGTATGCTTCGACTCCGCACGTGTGACCGATTGCGGAAGCGCTGCCGAAACGCGGCACCGGAAGGATCGTCCACTTGACCGACTGCGGAAGCGCTGTCGGAACGCGACGCCGGAAGGATCGTCCACACGATCTTGAGATCGGCAAGTGATCGACTACATCAACCACGAGATCTAATCTCGTTAACGCTTTCGGATCTACGAGGGTTAGTTCCTACCTATCTCGTTGCACATGTCTAATAGATTAGATCTTGGCTTTTATCTAGATTAGATCTGGGTTTTGTTCGTTCTTGCGGTAGAAATTTTTTGTTTTCCATGCTACGAACCCATCACATCGCATGTGTGTTCTTTCCACAAACCACACATGGATTAACCAGTGGTCATTGCATGTGTGTTCTTTCCATAAACCACACATGGATCAACATGTGTCATTGCATGTGTGTTCTTTCCACAAATCACATGTGGACCCACTAGAGTCATTTCTTGTGTGTTCTTATACTAAAACCAGCACTAGAGTCATTGCATGTGTGTTCTTTTCCACAAACCACATATGGATCCATTAGAGTCAGTGCATGTGTGTTATTTCCACAAACCACACATGGATCAACCAATGGCATTGCATGTGTGTCCTTTCCACAAACCACACATGGATGAACCAGTGTCATTGCCTGTGTGTTCTTTCCACCAATCACATATGGACCCACTAGAGTCATTGCTTGTGTGTTCTTATATTAAAACCAGCACTAGAGTCATTCCATGTGTGTTCTTTTCACAAACAACATATGGATCCACCAGTGTTCACTCCATGTGTGTTATTTCCACAAACCACTTATGGATCCACTAGATGTCATTGCATGTGTGTTCTTTCCACAAACCACATATGGGTCGAACAGTGGCATTCCATGTGTGTTCTTTTCACAAATCACATATGGCCCACTAGAGTCATTCCTTGTGTGTTCTTATACTAAAACCAGCACTAGAGTCATTGCATGTGTGTTCTTTTCACAAACCAAACATGGATCCACCAATGTCATTGCATGTGTGTTCTTTCCACAAATCACATATGGATACACCAGTGTTCATTGCATGTGTGTTCTTTTCCACAAACCACACATGGATCAACCAGTGGTCATTGCATGTGTGTTCTTTTCACAAACCACATATGGACCCACTAGAGTCATTGCATGTGTGTTCTTATACTAAAACCAGCACTAGAGTCATTGCATGTGTGTTCTTTCCACAAACCACACATGGATCAACCAGTGTCATTGCATGTGTGTTCTTTCCACAAACCACACATGGATCAACCAATGGTCATTACATGTGTGTTATTTTCCACAAACCACATATGGATCAACTACTGGTCATTGCATGTGTGTTCTTTTCACAAACCACATATGGATCAACCAGTGTTCATTGCATTTGTGTTCTTTCCACAAACCACACATGAATCAACCAGAGTCATTGCATGTGTGTTCTTTCCACAAATCACATATGGACCCACTAGAGTGATTACTTGTGTGTTCTTATACTTAAACCAACACTAGAGTCATTGCATGTGTGTTCTTTTCACAAACAACATATGGATCCACCAGTGTTCGCTGCATGTGTGTTCTTTCCACAAACCACACATGGATCAACTAGTGTTCACTGCATGTGTGTTCTTTCCACAAACCACATATGGATCAACCAGTGGTCATTACATGTGTGTTCTTTTCACAAACCACATATGGATCAACCAGTGTTCACTACATGTGTGTTCTTTCCACAAACCACTTATTGATCCACCAGTGTTCATTGCATGTGTGTTCCTTTCCACAAACCACATATCGATCCACCAGTGTTCATTATATGTGTGTTCTTTCCACAAACCACTTATGGATCCACCAGTGTTCATTGCATATGTGTTCTTTTCCACAAACCACATATGGATCCATTAGATTCCTTGCATGTGTTTTTTTTTCACAAACCACATATGGATCCACCAGTGTTCACTGCATGTGTGTTCTTTCCACAAACCACTTATGGATCCACCAGGGTTCACTGTATGTGTGTTCTTTTCCACAAACCACATATGGATCAACCAGTGTTCATTGCATGTGTGTTCTTTTCACAAATCACACATGGATCCACCAGTGTCATTGCATGTGTGTTCTTTTCCACAAACCACATATGGATCCATTAGAGTCATTGCATGTGTGTTATTTCCACAAACAACACATGGATCAACCAATGGCATTGCATGTGTGTTCTTTCCACAAACCACACATGGATCAACTAGTGTCATTGTATGTGTGTTCTTTCCACAAATCACATATGGACCCACTAGAGTCATTGATTGTGTGTTCTTATACTAAAAACAGCACTAGAGTCATTGCTTGTGTGTTCATTTCACAAACCACATATGGCAACCAGTGTTCACTGCATGTGTGTTCTTTCCACAAACCACTTATGGATCCACCAGTGTTCATTGCATGTGTGTTCTTTTCCACAAACGACATATGGATCAACCAGTGGTCATTGCATGTGTGTTCTTTTCACAAACCTCATATGGACCCACTAGAGTCATTGCATGTGTGTTCTTATACTAAAACTAGCACTAGAGTCATTGCATGTGTGTTCTTTCCACAAACCACACATGGATCAACCAGTGTCATTGCATGTGTGTTCTTTCCACAAACCACATATGGATCAACCAGTGTTCACTACATGTGTGTACTTTCGACAAACCACATATGGATCAACAAGTGGTCATTTCACTACATGTGTGTACTTTCGACAAACCACATATGGATCAACCAGTGGTCATTTCACTACATGTGTGTACTTTCGACAAACCACAAACCACATATGGATCAACCAGTGTTCACTACATGTGTGTACTTTTCCACAAACCACATATGGATCCATTAGAGTCATTGCATGTGTGTTCTTTTCACAAACCACATATGGATCCACCAGTGTTCACTTCATGTGTGTTCTTTCCACAAACCACTTATGGATCCACCAGCGCTCACTGCATGTATGTTCTTTCCACAAACAACATATGGATCCACCAGTGCCCCCAATGGATCCACCGTTAGAACGAGTCTTCTAGAAGGCATGCCATAAGCCAGTTGTTCTTGACGATTGTTACATACCGTTCAATTGGGGCGCTTGGACGATTGGGATGGTCTTCGTGAGAGCGATCCTCGAGTAGGTTGTTCTACGGCATGATTGGCCACGCTTGCTTTGGACAAACTGGCAGGTTGCGAGTGTCAGGACTCAAGAGTTCAGTAGGCCATATTCCAGTGTCACGTCCCCATTACTTCTCTTCCTCCCCGTACTTCTCTTTCTTCCCCTCGAAGCCACTTTCCCCACTTCACTTCAATCCTGCCGTAGCCGCAAGCCGACGACATCCGCCAATTCTCGGGTGGCTACCTTCATGCTAAGAAATCATTTTACAAGCTTTTGAACTTATCCTACATATTCCTGCTATTCGCCAATCTAACTGCTGATCTTTTTTCCGATTTCTCGACGAACTTCAGATGTGGCAGATGCTGCAGCCCAAGAATCTAGAGATCCTCGCGCGCAACTTTGCAGCGACGTTCCCGCTCATGTGCTCCCACCCAAGATGCTTTCGCCGTTACTCCTACCATGAGCTCCCGCTCCACGACCTCGCGTGCCCGCATGGCGTGTGCTCCTGCACGGAGCCGGGCTGCAACTACATCGGCCCGCCGGCAGAGCTCATCGTCCACCTTTGCAGAGGGGCACTTGATTGAAGTGATTAGGATCTCATACGGGAAGCCCAACTTCTCCAAGAGCAGGTGCCGTTCACTGACTCGGCACGCAGCCGGCTAATTTTCTAGGGGGGATGGCTCTCTTTTCGTCCTAACCATCACTGCCGGTGTTCCGGGAAACAGAGCCGGGCCCACCATCGTGTGTGTCGTATGCATCAGGTCGGTCTGATGCGCCTGGCCCGTATACACGGTGCGCATGTGGGCGAACGCCCAGACGCCATCGTTGGATAGCATTCTTGTGCTAGCCGAGGCGCCGAGCTGCCCGACGCCGCGGGAGGTGGAGTATGTGGACCTAAGGTCGATCATATGCGTGCCATCTCAGTACCTTGTCGGTGCTGGACCGAACAGGCAGATGCATTTCTACATTTGTATCGAGAAGACCGATAGGGAAATGTAGTACTTGTGCTATCATTACTGTTAGACTAGCGATGCTTCTCAAGTGCTTAGAGCATACGTGTTGTGGGAATGTACCCCAGTTGTAGTTTTCAGTACTCCTTAATAATTTGACGAGTTATTATATTGGTCCAATCAGCTTGTTGTTGTCACGTTGCAAAGTCCGCTTGCTCTAGACAGACCGGCAATACCGTGTGCTCCGGCTCCCGCATGTCAGTGTCACGTGTTCCGAGGGACCACCTGCCAGTGTCACGCCCCCCTCCTCTTCCTTCCCCCCGAAGCCACTGTCCCAACTTCTCTTCCATCCCGCCACTCCTGTCTGATGGTTGTAATCTGATTTTCGTTGGATTGTTTACATGTAATCTATGTTGATAATGCAACATGAAAATGGCACAGACACAATTTCTAAAGTGGAAGCACTCACACGCTGCTATTGCACATATTTCTCAATACAGCTCGACAAACCCATTACAATAATTGTACTCGCATTAAACACAACTGAAATTGCAACCATCCTAAACAACATCTAAACCCACATCACACCGCTGTCGTCGGAGCCCACCTCGATTGGTTACACCGTCGTGCCCTTCCCAGCGACATCCACTCCCGCCCGTGGCTTGCCCTTCGCCAAGGAGGCAACAATGGTGTTCTGCACAGATTTGTCCCCATCGTTCTCCACATCAGAATGGACAATGATGAAGGTGACGGGGTTGGCATGGACCGAGCACCGTCACGCCCGCCGGCTCCTGCTCGAGCTTGACGCCGCATCAGCCCTTCTACAGGTAGGAGGGGCCGAGCTCACATACGTAGCTTCGTCGCTCCTCTCAAGAAACCATGGCCATTTGATACTACGACGGTAGGATCTTGGGGTGGATCTGCCGTGGCGAGCCCTATCGGAAGGGGTGGAGCGGATGGATCTGCTGAGCCATGACAAGTTCCTAGGAGGGAGTAAGATTGTGGGCCAGGCGTGTCTGGTTCCTGAGCAAGGCCTCCCAGTGATATATACGCGGGCAAGGTGCCAAAAAATTTCGTCCAATGCACGCGAGAGGGCTTTTGAACCATAAAGGCGCGAGGTTTGGTTGACAAGTCCACACGCTAGGTCCCCCACCTGTCAGCCGAATGTGGATGGTAGGATTCTGCCCGAGTTATTAAGTAGGGATAAATCACGCTTCACCACTACCCTGACATCCAAAGGTCCTCTTTCCTCTGCCCTCGCTCCCCTCGCTCATGGCTCGCAGCTCGTGCAGTTCGTCTCGGGCGGAATCAGGGTCGGCTCAATACCGTCAGGCGGGTGCCCCCATCAGGTACCGGAGGGCGCCCTACAATTACTACCCGGTATGTTGTGTTTGTGCGGTGAGAAGATGCCGAGATGGATTTTGTGGACTGACGAAAATACTGCAGGAAAATTCAGCAACTGCAGCATCAGAGTGGTAAGTTCCTACTGTAGGTACAATGGTAACCCGGATCTAGAAAGCGTAATGTAATTCTTATTTTTTGTTTCCTTCGATCTACTACGTAGGAAGGGAGGGGGATTGGCTATGACAAGTTTGTGTGGATCGAAAAGCCACTGACAGGTTTTCACAGAGAGCTTGTTCAAGATCTGCGTGATGCTGTGTGGGACAAGAAAGAGGAGATTTGTGCGATGGAGCGAGAGATCCAGGAGCTTCACTAGGTGTAGGGGAGGCAGGGGCAGGGAGGTGGTGAGACAGACGGGCTTAAGATTAGGCCAGATAGTGGAAACAATTTCCTCATTATCTGGGCATTATCTGTTGCATTTGCAGTTTATGTTGCCATGTCATTGTCCAGCAGCTGAAATAAGTTGCTTCTTCATGGAGTGTAGCAGCCAGCTTAAGAAATTGTTTTTCAGCCTAGAAACTTATCATAAGTGTAATGCCAATAGCAGGGATTTATTAAGCACCTATAAATAATTCATGTCTGTGCCACTAACACCCATCGATTTTGGAGAGGATTTAACCGCTCAGCTATCGTGATTGTTTAGATAGTAGTGGCACAGTCACAATTTTGGATTCAACTAGTCGCCTCGGCCGTATCCAATCCTAAAGTCGCGATACATTTTACTCCGAGTACGGGAGGCAGATTGTTTCGCCCGACAAGTTACACGCACACAGCTCCAGAGTTTAACCGAACTACATATATAGGTTCAAGTTCAATACATCATTAGGCTTCTACACTACTAGCCCTCTTTCTCTTCTTGGGTGCCAACTTTCTTCCTCTTTCCTTCACGTCCACTGGATTCTTCATCTCCTGCCTTCTTCCTCTTCCTGGGTGCCAATTTTCTTACCTTCACGTACCCTACATCTCCGGGCCGAGGGAAGTCAGGACAATCAGCACCAGAATCTTGTCCGGCATCATCACTCCACTCGTTTTGGTTTTCTTCCCGCAGCAAAATCACTGAGTCGGCTGTCTTGTTTCTTACCTTGCGCTTCCTGTAAAAAACTAGTACATGGATTACTACCTTATATCTACGGACTATAAACAATTTTTTGTGTGAATGTACCATCTCATACCTAGGTTTGGGAGCATTAAGGGGACATCCAACTGCTCTATGGCCTATAAGATGGCAGGTCTTGCATCTGTTTTTGCCCTTCTTTGTAGCATAGAAAGCTGAACCCTTCTTCTCGAGAAAATTCTTAAACCTATTCACCTGGGGTCTTCCTCTGCCCTTTTTGTAACTGGCTGGCAAAGCTCGAAAGATAGTTGGACTTGAGGCCAATGAGATGGGTCTGTACATGGCTCGACGGATCCAGCGTACGCAGCTCTGAACTTTTCCATAGAGTAGTAGTCTGACAAATACTGATCCAAATTTGGTAGAGTTCTTTTCTTCACCAAGAAGGCAAAGGCGTGGTTGCAAGGTTTCCTGGTATGCTGCCACTCCAAGCAGGTGCATTCTCGCAGCTGGATGTTCACACCATCCCTTTTGCCACTCTTGGACATATCGACCACCTCACAGCTTCTGCTGGTTGACGGGAGAACCTTAAGATGAGCAAGTCCTCGGCTTCTCTTGTGTAGTTGTTGTACAACTAGCAGTAGAATATGTCCTCTAAGTCTCCTACCGATCTCTCTCCTTATATTTAACAGCTTCATGATCATACGACATATGTTGTCCATCAAGATATGAACATGACGCACTTTTATGTCCTTCACCCAGTTATTCAGGCATTCTGCAAGGTTGCTGTTTATGTTATCAACTTTGATGTCAGGGTTGAATTGACTCCTCTTCCATAGCTGCGAATGATGGATGGCTAAGTACTCTGGAAGTTCAGGGGCTTCCTTAAAAATCTTGCTCATGAAATATTCTCTGCTACTAGGTTTGTAAACTCTAGCAGCAGGAAACATGTAACGAAATACGCTGCCTGCATAGTGTGAGTACAAGTTGAACATCATATGGGCATGGCATTCTCTACCTTCAGCTTGCGGGAACACCTCCTTCACTGCATTCTTCAGCCCTTTGCATGCATCCGTGGATAGAGCCAATGGATCCATGTGACCTATTGATCTCTTGAGCTTCCTCATAAACCAGACCCAGTTTTCCTCCGTTTCTGTTTCAAATAGCCCGAATGCCACTTAGAACATCTAGTTGTGACCATCAAGTGTTGTGGCAGATGGCAGGCAGCCTTTCCATTTGCTAGTTAGGACAGTGATGTCTACACTCAGATACGGCCTATAGCCGTCCTTGAATCCCTGGATGCAAGGTTTAAGCACCATGAAAAATCTTTTGAAATATATTTTACCACCTTCCGATTCGGTGTCAATCTCCACAACACTCCCCGGACACCTAGCTTGTACCTCCGCCTTGAAGTTGTACAACATCTTGAAGCTATTGTTCCAATCCCTGTGCAAGACCCCTAGAGCTTTCTCTTTACCTTTCCAAACCGTGTAATACGGAAGGACAATGTTGTATTTAGAACCGAGGCTAGTCTGAATATTCTTTGTGGTATCCTTAGGGTTATCCTTTAGTATGGACATAGATTTCATAGCCACCCACTCCGTATCAGCCATTGAGGATTTCAGTTTGCTGCCTATCGGACACATGTGTGGAGGGCCCATTTTGTTCACCTGCAACATAGATTCATTTAAAAGATAAGCGGAGTTGACTAGTTGCCAGAAAGATACCACACATGAATTGTAGTTATAGAGTGAAAAGACAGAGAGTTCTAATGGTTTGCTGCATTCATTGCCCCAGTACCCTAATTGCATTCGACGCAGGTAAGGCTCTTGATGTGATCCCCCATGGACAATGTACCTCACCCCATCCATTCATCCATGTTAAATTGCAAACGGCCGCATACCTCTCGGCAGTGTTCTTCAGTCAATAAACGTCGAACTCCCCCTTGATACAAAAATGCCGGAATGACATCCTGAACTCATGCATGCTCCTCAACTCGGTGCCGACCGAAATTATAGGATACTCATGGTCATGTTTCATTTCTTCTACTTCAACACCCAAATCATCGACTGGAATACCAGCCTCATCGTTAAGTTCCTCGTCTATTTCATCATCACCAGATTCTTGATCCTCTATAGTGCCTTCTTGTTCATCTGATTCAGAATCCTCGCCATTGTCTCTAATGCCTAGTACTGCACACATCATATTGACTCCCATGGGTGGGGCTACACCATCGTCTCCACCCGGATGGACTGGAACATTGCCCCAATCCACCTCACTGGCAACTCTATTTTCTCCCAGACACTCGGTTGGTTTTGCTGCAACCACATGGGGTGGTCTTACGTTTGCACGCATCCCAGGTACTTTAGTGGACAAACAGCAGTCATATTCAATTTCATCTTGAGTGTACAGAACCCTATTGCTCTTCTTGTGTATATCCTCCTTCCCGATCTAATCTTTCCTGATGGTATCAGTAGGGCTTGACATCCGCATTCCATTCCCCATCGAACTAGGCTTTTTGCTACCGCTCTTGGGTGTGATCTCCTTACTGCCTCCCCTCACGGGTGTTGGCTCCAGGGTGCTATCATTATTGCTTGACCTCTGCGGCATGTTCTTCTTCGAATTAGCCCTTTTGCTGCTACTATTGGGCGTGTTCTCCTTCGTGCTGGCATTATTTCCTGACCTCAGCGGCGTGTTCTGCTCCAAATTAGCCCTTTTGCTGCTACTATTGGGCGTCTTCTCCTTCGTGCTGGCATTATTGCCTGACCTCAGCGGTGTGTTCCGCTCCAAATTAGCCCTTTTGCTGCTACTATTGGGCGTGTTCTCCTTCGTGCTGGCATAATTCCCTGACAGCGGCGTGTTCCACTCCAAATTAGTAATTTTTCTTCTCCCACTAGGTGTGGTAGCCTCCGTGCTGGCCATCTTCGCCTCTTTGCTACCACTCCTGGGAGTGTTCACCACCGTGCTAGCCCTCTTAGCATTTTTCCTGCTACCGTTCGGTGTGGCATTTTGACTGGATCTCAAGGGTGTACTCTGTGGTGTGGTGCATTTTGTCGTGCGACTCTTGGGCGTCCTCTTCTCTGGCGCGGTCTCCTTGGTGACATTCTTCTTCGGGGTGGCCTTTCTAGGGATGCTCTTCCTACTCCTCTTTGTGACGCTCCTCTATAAGACTCTCCTCTGTTCGAAGCTACCCTCAGTCGCAGCAGCCCCAGTGATGCCATGGATCAGGTCACGCATGCCTTCTAAAAGTCCATCATCTCTATTGTCGAGATCCAATTCCTCTCCAACCGTGAGCACTATCAAGTGGAAGTACACTTCACCTCTATAATGTTTCCTTGTAAACGGTACGACTAAATCACTGGTATCTTTCACTTCAATAGCCTTTTTGCTCCTGTAACCATAATATAACAAACTTTCTTCCTGGGAGGACCCCCACAACACCTTCACACGTAACGATGCCATCAGGTCAGATAACTCTACCACTTCAGGGTCGTATCTGCCAAGGATTACATCAAACTCGTCATAGACTTTTTTTGTGCCATCATCTAATTTTGTAGTATAATTCGTGACACCGATACGTACGATTACTTTGCCATTATCGGGTTCTTCATGATAGAAACCTCTGAGAGTTTCGAGAGATGGAGCTGCACCATCAGACCCAGCCCCAATGCCACCGCCACCATCACCAGCGTCATCGTTAGCTCGATCAACCTCGGTGGAAGTACCAGGACCAGGAGCAAGGCGAGGGCCCTTAGCAGCGGGAGCTACATTACATGGTGGATAGGCAAGGCCCTTCTAATGGCAGCCACAATAGGATCAGCTTCTTCCATGCCACATCGATGATCAGGAGCAGTTCCCACAACAGCAGTGTTTCGTGTGCTAGTAGAGTCCAGACCATGAGCTGGCTCCAGACCAGTGGCTCGCTAAACCCGAGCACGGGTTCGAGGAGGAGACAAGGCATCAGTCTTTGCAACAACAGTGGGGCAGCCTCCGGAAGCCTTAGTTTGCTCAACAGCGCCAGGGATTGGGTCAATAGCGTCCAGATCAACAACCACATGAGGACGACTAGTACCAGTAGATTCTAGAGCACGGGTTCACACAACTTGAGGACGGTTTCGAGGAGGAGCAGCACACAAGGTGGCGGTCTTGGCAACAACAGTGGGGAAGCCTCCGAAAGCCTTAGTTTGCTCAACATCGACATGGATTGGGTGAGCAGCAGCCGCAGCAACACGGGCACAGGGACGGGGACGACCAGTACCAGCAGATTCCAGAGCAGAGTTTTCCACAATAGCAATACGGGGACTCCTATGAGGAGGTTGCCTGATAGAAGCATGTCGCGGTCGAGGAACCACATTTTGCTCAACAATAGCAGGGGTTCGTGTTAGACCTCCCTGTCCAATAATAGTTGGGCGACTCCTAGTAGCAGGAGCTTCCTCATCTAGTATGTTACACACCAGCATAACCTTGCGAATCCCAACATGCTGTTTCATCAACCCAATTAGCTGACTGTCACATGCTATAGGAACCTTGAAGCCTTGTTCATCAATGATGTTGAACCATGCAGTCTGCTCTGGCCTCATTTCAGCAACTTCACGCACAGCAGCAACCAAACGGGATAGTGCATAACTGCACAGGTGCTACTTCCATCTTCAGATTCTGAGCTTGTTTCCACGTGCTCTTCCCATGTGCTAATTTAATGAGGTAGCCGCAGATGGTGACCAGAACCGTGTATTTGGGTTCAGCAGAGATCCTAGTTGACAGAAAATTGGAGACAAAAGATAAGAATTGTTTAGCAGCGTCGTGCTAGCAAACAATTCTATGTTCGATATATATCTATAATGCCAATAGCCAGCTAGAAGTTATAGGTAGTGCGAATAGCAAAGAGAAGCGTAGCTCACCCGCAATTTGCCAAAAGTACTTCTTCCTCGACAAATGGATATGCCATCCTTCGCGCTGCTTAGCTCGTCGGCGGTAGAGGCGGGCTAGATCATCACAACGGCTGGCACGACATTCGGCATTAGAGCTCAGTAGCAGCGAGTAGGTGCAACAACTTGGCGCTAGAAGTCAAATTCCCAAAGAGATCATTCTGGTTGGAGAGGGGATTCCGACGCCACCAGTGCTAGGGTTCATGAGAAAGGAGGGAGGGAGTGGATTTGTGAATTTGGTCAATGCACCATGCTCCTTTAGTCTCTCATTTTTCCTATGTGGTTGCCGTGTTGGCGCTCGCGTCACGGAAATATTACTGACATGAGGGTCCTTACAGTCTACTTCACGGGGCAGTTTCATGGCATGTTTGGATTTGCTAGGGGTGAGATGAGTTTGCATCGAAATGTCCCCTCTCGGTAGTTGGCGGCCCAACAATTCAAAACGCGGCAATTTCAGGCAACTTAGGTACCGCGGTGCACTCACCCACGAACTTTGGTACCGCACACCGGTAGCCCCCATGAGGGGGTCCTCGAGGCGTGTGGAAGAGAGGGGTGTGAGACGTACAGTATTTCTGGACGGTGAGCACACAAGTTTACCCAGGTTCGAATCCACCGGCTTTGGACGGATCCTACTCCTGCTAGCAATCCAGTAATACGGTAGAGCCGGAATATGGGTTACAAGGGTTCGCATGTGAGAGTTGAGATTGTGATTGTAAGGGTTGCCCTAAAGGATCTCCCTAGGGTGGCTTATATAGATATCCGGCCTAGGGTTTACAGGAGAGATCTATCCGACTACGACTATGAGTCGTCTACAGAGTACATCTTGAACTACAAGTAACACTATGGGCCTATGTCGGTAAGTCTTCTGGGCCTTCCTGTAGCCGGATTGGACTCTATCTCTTCTCCCTGGCTGGGCCGCCCGTCAAGCAAAGCTCCAACCCAAAGTGGGCCACCCTGGTTAGTGAGGACTGTGAGGATACCCGGAAAGTATATCCCCAACAACTTCCCTTCTTGGAGGCGGAACCATTATTTTTTTCACCCACCACTTCATCTTCCTTAGATCCAGCGTGAGCCTTATCCTTAGATAGAGGAGCGGTGGCCTGAGAGGAAGATGGGGATGGGGTTGTAGATGACGTGAGACGAGCAATCATTTGCTCCATCTCTTCCATCTTAGTCTCAAAGGATTTCAACAAGGTTGTTTCCAACGTCTTGAGGTCATCCATTGTGATCTTATCCATAGTCTCATTCCCATTTTCCTTAGTACCCATACTTCTCTTAGGCGGTTAAGCCCGAATAAAGAGACGGGGCTCTGATACCAATTGAAATGGATCGTATGGGCACCTAGAGGGGGGCTGAATAGGTGCTACTTCAAATTTTAATGCTTTTTTCAATTTTAGGCTTGACACAAAAGGTAAATTCTCTAGATATACTACTAAGTAGAATTTCCCTATATGCAAACCTAACTACTAGTGAGTAAAGGCGATTAAGATAGAGAAACAGGGAAACCGTAGTGGAGCACGCGGAGACACAGGATTTGTTTTACCGCAGTTCCTTCCTTGTTAAGGGAAGTACATCTGTGTTGGAGGGGTGGGCGGTGCTAATACCACCACGCCACAATAGGCCTCACCCTGTTCTCCGATGGGTCTCGCCACCAAAGGCCCGATCCACCTTTCCACTATAGGATCCCTTCGAGGCGGAAACCGGTGCCTTTACACAACTAGCGGGGAACAACTCCACAACCGAATTGGAGGCTCCCGTAATGATAACAAGCTGCCACAAGAACAATAGTTATCAATAACAAAACACAAGATCTAGATATCAACGAGAATACTAGATCAGGGATTCTCCAAGTGAATGGAGAGGAGTTGAAGCGCTTGATTCGTGATGACGATGAATGATGTCTCCTCCTTCAATTCCCCCAAAGATCGAAGCCTTCAGGTGGTTGAAGTGGGAGATCTCGGGAGAGAGCTTTTGCAACAGGTCTGTTCTTTTTTGAATGAATCATGCGATCTAATAGGAGGGGGACGTGGCTTTTATACCCCCTGTCTAGATGGAGCCGTTGGAGCATTTTTGGGCTAGATTATCCGGCCTAAGTGAGGGCCGGATTATCCACCCCAGGGAAAACTCCGCCCCAGCCTCGGACTATCCGGAGGATAATCCTCCCCCAGTTTGAGCGTCATGCCATATCAGCCTTTGCTCATCTCCTGTGGGTGATGTTTACGCACTTCTATTCTTGTAGACAGTTGTTGGGCCTCCAAGTGCAGAGGTTTGTAGAACAGCAGCAAGTTTCCCTTAAGTGGATCACCCAAGGTTTATCGAACTCAGGGAGGAAGTGGTCAAAGGTATCCCTCTCAAGCAACCCTGCAATCTTGTGTCCCCAACACACCCAATACACTTGTCAGGTGTATAGTTGCACTAGTTCGGGAAAAGATAGTGAAATACAAGTGGTATGGATATAAGACAACGGTGCCAGAAAATAACTTGATGGCGTGGAAGAGACTAAAGGCAAACTGAAATAAAGATGGCAGCAAGCAAACATGAAACAGATCTAGTTGCAAACGGTGTTTCAATGCTTAGAAACAAGGCCTAGGGATCATACTTTCATTAGTGAACACTCTCATATAAATATCTTCTCTTCATGATACTACTCTGAACTACTCTCTGGTTGGACACTCTAATCCATGGTAAGGCTATAACAGCACACCTCAAAGTTCGCTTTCCCCATCTAGATAACCCCACACTATCACCTTGAGCTCTAGATGGTTCCAACAAACACCACAATTTCATAGAAACATCCAACTCCAAATATAACTCATAACAAGTATTTATAATCTCTAGCCTAAGTGCCACCATGGTGTGCACGCTGTCACTTTCACACACATGGGGAGAGCACAGATCTATTAAAACACTTGAGTAGCAAGGTAGATCTACTTGATTACAAAGCTCATGATCACAATATGATCATGCATAGAAAGAGAGATGAACACATAGCTACCATTAGAAACCTTAGCCTTGAGAGAGAACTACTCCCTCCTCATCATGGGAGTCAGCAATGGCGATGGAGATGACGGTGAAGATGGTGAAGAGGTGGCGCCGGTGGCGCGGAGGACTCCTTCCCCGCCACCGGTATCACAGGGGAGCACCGCCCCTTAGCACCCTTCCTTCATGGCTTCTTGGGAGCCCTTCCCCATGGAGATGGGATCCATGGGGGAGGCAAAAACGTGGCTTTGGTGGCTGCAAATTCATGGGTGGAGGTGTGTCCCACGAATTAGGTTTCCTCCCTTTATATAGCTTCTCGGATTCCCGTCACCCCATCTTGGGCTGCAACAAATCGGGCCTATCGGGTCCATCCGGACTCGGAATCAGCTAAATTTTATGTCCAGAACGTTTGTCGCGATATTTGCAACAACTTTGTTGTTGAAGAGTTTTCCGTTTGACACCGTCTTTGATCCAAAACGTGACCATATTCAAAAAGAGTTCTGAGACAGATTTCTGGAAAATCCCAATTTGACTCCAACAAGGTTGCCACTTGTATTCTTGGTAATTCCTACACATTAAAGTGTAAAACAAGAACATTGTGCACTTTTGCAACTATTAGTAGGTTAGTCCAAATAAATCATAAACTTTATATAAAAAGGAGTATCAAAAGCATATTATTAGCATAAAACCATCAAAAATTATAGATACGTTATGAACGTATCAGGGGGGCGGATTATCTGGCCCAAGGTGAGGACCGGATTATCCGACAGGAGGAAGAAAATCCGCCCCACTTCGGATTGTCCGGGGGAAAATCCGTCCCCAGTTTGAGCGTCGCACCATGCCAGTCTTTGCTCGTCTCCTGGGGGCAGAATATCCAGCCCAAGGTGAGGGCCGGATTATCCGGCAGGGGAAGAAAATCCGCCACACTTCGGATTGTCCGGGGGAAAATCCGCTTCCAGTCTGAGACTCGCGCCATGCCAGCTTTTGCCAAGAGGGTCAGGCCGGATTATCCGCCCCTTGATGGGGCGGATAATCCGGCCCCCAAACACCAAAAACACTTCCCTGCACACTTAGCACACATGAGAAAACTCCACGGTATTGTTATCTAACACACAAAACATAGGGAACCATGAAATGTTCTTTCACCAAGATCGTAGTCGCCTGCGTTGACCACGCTTGGTCGCTGTTTCGCCAGCCGCCCGCATGGGCTGTTTTCCCTAGAATGCTGGGATGTCGGGCAGTAGTACTGGGCCCATCCGGTACTACCGGCCTTGGCTGTAAAAACTACCCCAATGGGCAGATTCCATATGGGCTATAGATAGATTTTCTCTCTCTCCCCTTTTGTTTGCTTCTTCTCCTTATCTTGCTCAAGCTTTGCCTCTTTGATTTAATCTTCTTGATCTTGATTTCTCTCTCTCCCTCCATTGATTCTTGCTCATATTTGAGAGGTAGAGAGAGGAGATCTAGATCCACGTTTTGACCAAACCAAATCACCTCTTTGTGAGTGAATCTTTGGGATCTAGATCTTTGGGGAATTTTGTGTTCCCATTTTGTGTTCTTCCTCTCTTGTTCCCCCAATTGCTTTAGTAGCCATGTTGGAACTTGAGAGTGAAGATTTGGGGCATCTTTGTGGTGTTCTTGCCATTTGCATTAGGTGCATCGGTTTGTGTTCTCCCTAGAGGATTTGTTCGGTGATATTCATTGAAGCTTGTCCCTCTTGGGTTCTTGGAACCCTAGATGGTTGTGTGGGCTTTGTGGCATGTTCTTGGGGTCTTCAATTAAGTTGTGAAGCTCCCCCAAGATTGAGGCCTTGGTGGCGATTATTGGGAGCCTCCAATTAAGTTGTGGAGAGAGCCCCAATCTTGTACGGGTTTGGTGACCACCCTCAAGTGTCCCATAGTGGAATAGGTGCTTGCCCGCATGGTGGGTGCTCGGGAGAATAGGGTGAGGCCTTTGGGGCGTTGGTGGTCTTAGTACCGCCCACCACTCTAACAAGACGTACTCCCTTGTTGGGAGGAAGTCGGTAAAATATCGTCATCCCCGTGTGCCTCAGTTATCTCTATACCCGAGCTCTTTACTTATGCACTTTACATTGTGATAGACATCGTGCTTGAAATAATCTATCTTGGTATCACTTTGTTTCTTGTCTTGCTTAGCATGAGTTGTTGGTGCACATAGGTAAACCTTAGTATATCTAGGCTTTGTGCTTAACAAAAGAAAACACTAGTTTTATTCCTCCATTGTTAAGCCCATCTCGTAGAAGTTTTAATCACCTATTAACCCCCCCTCTAGGCGACATCCATGATCTTTTAGCTTTGAAGAGGAGGATTTGAAGGCGGTGCAATGTCAGAGCAAAGTTGTGATGGATTCCTGACACGAGGTACATGGTAAAGTGATTAGAGTAAATTTTAGGACCACAATATATATGCACGCAAAACAAAATGTGTTTTCTCTCTCCATCACTCCCTCATCACCACCCCACACCCTGCCTGGATGATCTCTCCCTCATCCACAACATGGCGCTGCGCACGCGCGTTGACCGACAACATGCCTTCTATCGATGGCTCCGTGTCTTTTTCTGGCGTGTTCGTCAACTGCGTTGGTGGGAACCATTTTGGTCCTTACAATAGAGTAGCAATTCAAACTTTCCCGGTTTTGAAATTTTCACTTCCTTCACAAACATTTGGGGGGAAGGCTATTCAATAGATTGCCATTCATAGTACTACTAGTACTATAGGGTATAGTGAGTAGTACCAAAAGAAACTTTTTTTGACGAGTAGTACCAAAAGAAACTTCATTCAACCATTAACATAACAACACGAGTTTACATATAGAGTATCCGAAGAAATTAACTTTTTAGCATATTCCACTATTTGGGAATACATTTCTCTTACCGTCATATTGCTCATTTGTTCTTCAAAATACTCACCCTCCTCTTCCAATGAGGATTCCTGTCCCATGTTAATAGCATCACAATATTCATAGAAAGATTCATTTTCTAGTTCCTCACCAAAGTCCCCAAAATCACTGTCTAGGCAGGAATCCTCCTCAAAACAATCATCATAAGTTTGGGACTTATAGAAATCATTACTAGATAATGAGATATCGTTTGCATGCATACTATTTTTGTGTGCAAAGTTATTTTAGAAGTAGGAGATTCCAGTGGTTGATCAAGTTGCTCCTCTTCATTCTTACTAAGAAAATTCGTGAGTAGCTCAGCGATAGTCTTACCTTTGGGCTTACCTTCCACTAGTTGAGAGGGTGCAACATCAAGTGCCACCTCTTTATTAGAAACATGTTCGGGTGGTTTAGGTGGAGGCTCTTTGAGTGGAGTTCCCTCCATATTATGTTTTGGACCACCCTGCAAAAGGTTAGATTTTTCCATGGCAACTTTAATCTGCCCAACAATAAATTCATTATCATGGAAGTTATCTTGGCAATAGCAGAATATAGGGTGAACTTATTTATAGATCATATCGAGTGGTTTACTTTCTACCTATATATCTCTTAAATGAAATAACAACTCTTTGCAACCAGTAAAAAGCACAAATTGTAATGTGTCCTTCCCAACAAGGCATTTAAACTCATCTCTATTATAGTCTGCTAGTTCAGTATCAAAATTATACTTACATTGATAATTGAGGTGATCTAGAGATTCGCAAAAATCACAACATAATTGATAAGAGGCACATAGTGTGGATGAATACTTGTCCACCCAAGTCAACCATTCTTTTAATATGCCTTGCCTCTTATGAATATCTCCCAAAGTCCTACCCTTTGACTCCTCTATTCTAGATTTCATCTGTTGGAAGGTAGTTATCTTGGAAGACATGATTAGTAACAAATAGTTTTATGGGTTTTTGGTTTGTAAACAAAAGCAAAAATACAAATGAAGCAAATAGAGAAAGCTTAAAACAAAATCTAGCAAAACTAAAATAAATAAACAAAAGCTAAAGACCTACATCGCTTAGCTCCCCGGCAACGGCGCCAGAAAATAGCTTGATGAATGCAAGTGCACAGATCGTTTGTAGCTAGTTTTGAAATAAAGATATCAATCCCACGGGGAGCATGAGTCTGAAGTCTAATAACTCTTTGAACTAAATACTGAAATAGTAATGCGAAATAACGTTCTAAGTAACAAGATAAAATGCAAATTTTGTGTAAAAGATATTTTTGGGTTTTCAAATAAGAGAACAATAAGTAAACTAAAGCTGTAAGTAAATAAGAGCATGCAAGTATGATTACGAAAGTCTGCAAGATGATGGAAAGAGTTCTCAGGGAGTAGTGGATCCACCGCTAGTAATTAGAAAGAGTGGTCAAAATTAATATAATGAATAAGACCATTTATGATAAGTGTAGGAGGAGCTCCATATATGGACGAATAGGCAGCAACCATTGCACACATCATCCTTCATAACCACAGCAGACAGGAATCGACATCAATCGAATTACTGCGCTATTAAGGGACTTTAACCCGTAGGATGTATCTAATGGCATGGACAATGTTCCATGAGTTCTCCTCGGTTCCCAAGTTGATACGTAAGGAATGACAACAGCTTTATAGTCACCGTAAGTGTTATCATCACTCTGTCTACCAACAAGTAGTTCCCCCCATCTAGTCCTCAGTGAGGCAAATATTGAGTGGTGCGCTTCACCCAACACCAAGATGAAGGAAATCTAACACAGACACATAATGAGCAATATCACATAATAATCTTTATCTCAATTCATCTCATACTAGGGTTTCTCCATCTCCCCAAGAACAAAGGAAACTAATCACACATGAAGGCAATCAACATCATGGATAGAATATGGATGAAGTATTATGATACAATTGAAGACAAGTGCAAATCCAAGATTCAATCTATAATTACAACAAGTAACCAAAGGGGATCGGTGATGGAGACGTTGTTGATGAAGTTGACGATGTAGATCGATGTGGAGGCCTTCAAGATCCTAGTCCCTTCTCCTCTTGTGTTATGATGATGGTGTAGATCTGATTGGAGGCGGCTATGGCGGTGGCACGGCAGTAGGGCTCCACCGTGGTGGAGGATATGGCTTGGTGGATCTCTCTTGGGTCCTCCCTCCTTTATATAGGCCTTGGGGGTGTTCTAGGGTTTCCCCAATACTGTCATATGACTTAGGAAAGGTTCTGGAGATTCTCTGGGGTGAAATCCTATCATCTGCAGCCTTTTTCGCAACTATACAGCGGGAACTATACGGCCAGAAAAATGCTTCCCGCCGTATAGTTGCTCGTCAAACCTTCAGGTTTCGTAGTGTTTTGGCCGCTGTTTCTTCAAACGATCTCTGATTTCGGTGTTCTTGGGCTCGTTGGATTCATATAGATGAGGGCTACAATCTAGTAGTCTTGGATATTTATTTTGAGAAGTTGGAAAAAATCGCATTTTCCAACACCCAAATGGCTAAGTCTGGTCCCTGCAGCTCCTCCATACTATGCTCTCTTTGTTCCTTTTGCCTTTTTTTAATCCATAATCATCATCAACACCTACACACATGTCATATCCAAGGAAAGTGATAAAATTCTACCTAAATTACTAAATGTGCAAAGCTCACATGAAAGTAAATGAGAACTAGAAATCATGCATATAAGGCATAGCTATAGCTAGAAGAAACATGATATGAGAGATAAATGGCATATTTTATATGGCTAAAAGAGGTGGTATTTCACAGCCATCAATGGGCATCCCTGAAGTTGACGAACTTGACCTTCAACGCTCGTCTGGATTGTCGTAGAGGCCGTACATCTGGTACTTGCGGTGACTGTAGCCAGCATCGAGGAAGGCGCACGCTAGCTGCCACTTTGTTCTCCACGGGGAGAAGGCCCAAATGCGCAGGGCATTGTCCTCCTGTGCGGTGATGTCAGGGTCTTTGCGCTCCGGTACGGCGAGCGGCAGCCGGAAGGTGGCCATGGATGATAGACGAGGACGGAGATGGTTGCTGGAAGCAAGGTATTGGAGATGGTTTGGTGCAGGGAAGGGGAGAGATTAAATAGGAAGGAGGTGATCCGAGATTAATGTGGCAGATTACTGCAACGAGGGGACAATCAATGTCGCTGATGAAGATGATGCGTGTGGCAAATATCGATGACTATGAATAGGGTAAGCGATTGGACGGAATGCTGACTCTGCTTCCTGCACTCGATTACCCAGTCATAATTTTGTGGTGGGTCCAAGTCGACCGCGACCTTCCCAATATGTGGGCCCCACGTGGATGACTGAGTTGATGGGTGAAAACAAATTGATAAACTGGTACTATTCAACACGAATCTAGCTACTCTGGACCATTGGATGTTACAGCCCAACGGTCAGGATTGGTGCTATGGATCCAATTCAAAACTGCTCCATTATAGTAGTAGATAAAAGTACCACCACCTGGTAGAATGGAAAAAAGAAGATCCAACGGCTAACATTGTTGGGATTCACGAGTCTTGATCCAACGGTCAGTACTCAAAGTTATTCGTACATTATATAGTGGTAAGATAAGATACCAAAGACTATCAATAGTATCTTCTAGATGATGGAATGGATTAGAGGATCCAATAACTAGTAGGAATGTTGGGATTCACGGGTCATGAATCAGCGGTCAATATTCAAAGTTGTCTGCACACTATATATAAAAAATAGTGGTAAGATAAGAAAAGAAAGATTATCTATAGTATCTTCTCGATGCTAAAATGGAAATGAAGATCCAACGTCTAACAATGTTGGGATTCGTGTCGTAATCCAATGGTCAATATTCAAAGTTATTCGTACACTATATAGTGCTAATAAAACATGAGAAACGTGGGTTTTGACACCTTTGAATACAAAAAAATGCTCTGGCTTCTTACAGTGTGTATTGCCTACGGTGTATGAACATTCCTGTCTTTGACCCGAACAGCCAAGGTCATGACCATATTGACATCATAGCTCTACTACTATAATGGAGCAGTTTTGAATTGGATCCATAACACCAATCCTGACCGTTGGGCTGTTAGATCCAATGGTTCAGAGCAGCTAGATTCGTGTTGAATAGTACCTAGAGAAAACTCCATCATGTTCAAGAACCATCATGTCACCACCCCGAAAATTTCATAGCACAGTAGGTTGTATTCTCAATATGTGTAGATAGTTATTATTAATAGACTTAATTTATGCATTTTGGGGGTGGTGACATGATGGTTCTAGAACATGGTGGAGTTTTCTCTAGGTACGTACTATTCAACATGAATCCAGTTGCTCTGAACCATTGGATCTAACAGCCCAACGGTCAGGATTAGTGTTATGGATCCAATTCAAAACTGCTCCACTATAGTAGTAGAGAGAATACAACCTACTATGCTATGAAATTTTGGAGGTGGTGACATGATGGTTCCAGAACATGCATGGTGGAGTTTTCTCTAGGTACTATTTAACACGAATCCAGCTTCTCTGAACCATTGGATCTAACATCATTGGATCTAACGGCCCAACAGTCAGGATTGGTGCTATGGATCCAATTCAAAACTGCTCCATTGTAGAAGTAGAGATATCTTACCACTATATAGTGTACGAATAACTTTGAATATTGACTGTTGGATCAAGACTCACGAATCCCAACATTTCCAGCCATTGGATCTTCTTTTCCATTCTAGTATCTGGAAGATTCTATTGATAGTCTTCAGCATAATGAATGTTATGCACAAACCTCAAAATACAGTTCTCCATCATACTAGAATCTTCTCCCTCGTTTCTCTAGACCATGTTATCAAAAATTTCATGTGTTAGGTAGCTAATAATCTTTGACTTCTACAAGATGATATAAAGTACAAGGACCAAATATACACCCATACTTTATACATGTTGATCAAATTAATAATTTATTGTGCTTTACCAATTATAATTTTATATAGTGATGATATGCCATACGTCTACTATCTGAGTCTCACGTGCAAGGCACGTGCAACTTACTAGTATAGTTTATGATACAGTTCCCACATCTGGTAGATTTGTGCATCTTCTTCAACAAGATCTGCTGAAAGTGAGTAGTGTGTTGTTTTCTTTTGTTAAGAAAGTAATAGTCTTACCATTACCACTATCTTAACACTATATGGTGTATGAAAAACTTTGAATATTAATTGTTGGATCAAGACTCACGAATCCCAACATTTACAGCCGTTGGATCTTTTTTTCCATTCTAACATCTAGAAGATTCTATTGATAGTCTTCATCACAATAAAATTATATATGCACAAACCTCAAAACACACTTCTCCATCATTCTTGAATCTCCCCCTGCACGTGAGTTGCACATAAACTATACTAGTAAGTTGCACATGCCCTGCACGTGAGACTGAGATAATAGACGTCTGACATATCATCACTATATAAAATTATAATAGGTAAAGCAGAAAAAATATAAATTTGATAAACATCTATAAAGTATGGGTGTATATTTTGTTCTTGTAATTTGTATATCATGTAGAAGTCAACGATTATAAGCTATCTAAAACTTGAAAATTTTGGTAACATGGTCTAGAGAAATGAGGGAGAAGATTCTAGAATGATGGAGAAGTGTGTTTTGAGTTTTATGCATAGCATTTATTGTGATGAAGTCTATCAATAGAATCTTCTAGATGCCAGAATAGAAAAGAAGATCCCACGGTTGGAAATGTTGGGATTCGCGAGTCTTGATGCAACAGTCAACATTCAAATTTATTCGTACACTATATAGTGGTATGATAAGAAAAGAAAGACCATCAATAGTTCTTCTCGATGCTAAAATGGAAATGAAGATCCAATGTCTGACAATGTTGGGATTCATGTCTTGATCCAATGGTCAATATTCAAAGTTATTCGTACACTACATAGTGCTAAGAAAAAAAATAAGAAACATGTGTTTTGACACCTTTGAATATATAAAAAAATGCTCTGGCTACTTCACAATGTGTATTGGCGTACGGTGTATGAACATTCCTAGTTTTGACCCGAACAGCCAAGGTCATGACCATATTGACATCATATATAGTTTATGATACAGTACCTACATATGGTAGATTTGTGCATCTTCTTCAACAAGATCTGGTGAAAGTGAGAAGTGCACTATTTTCTTTTGTTAAGCAAGTACTAGTCTTACCATTACCACTATCTTAACAATAGATGGTATATGAAAAAATTTGAATATCAAGACTAATGAATCCCAATATTTCCAGCTATTGGATCTTCTTTTCCATGCTAGCATCTAGAAGATTTTATTGATAGTCTTCATCACAATGAATGGTATGCACAAAACTCAAAACACACTTCTCCATGATTCGAAAATACTAGACCACTTCCATTTGCATCCACAGCAAAACCATTGGATGCTGAGGATTGTCTAAGAGACATCGAGAGAAAGTAAATACTTTAGGATGCAATGATGAAGAAAAACTATGATATACCATATACGTGTTATCAGGACCTGCAAAAACATGGTGGGAGAACATCCTGAACATGCAAACCCCTAATATGATTATCACATGGAACGAATCCAAACAAAGATTTAGGGAGACTCACATTCCCGAAAGTATTATGGAACTAATGAGAAGGGAATTTGATAACTTATGCTAGAATGATGGTCCAGTATTAAGATATGTAAGGGAATTTAGTGTTCTATCTCGATACGCTGAAGATGAGGTAGACATGGAGGCGAAAAGAAAGAAGTGATTCATGAAGGGACTACACTTATACATGAAAATGCAACCACGATTAACTCGACCAAAGGAAAGAACTAGTTAAAGCATCTATAACCTTAGAAGATGATTACAAATTAGTACAAGAAGAGAGGAGAAAGAATGAACGAATGGAACCTAGAATTTTTTTGATCGAAATACAGACTTAAGTTTTAAACTCACACCAAGACCGGAAATGAATAACCCAACAAAGGAAACCCAAACCCCAAAATCATATCATCTGTCGAAACTGTGGATATAAAGGACATATTGCAGCCGAATTGAAACAACCTAAAGTGATTTGTTATGGATGTAGAAAATAAGGACATGAAAACCAATTGTTCTAACAAACAGAACCCACAAAACGGAGAAAATAAACCACCTAATGGGGGGAAATCATCCGAAGGAAGAACCTTTGGAGGAAACAACAATAATAGCAAATGATGATAGATTGGAAAGTTGAACTGCATGAATGTGGAACAAGGTGTAGAATCAGATAGGGTAGTTTTAAGTATGCTTGAGATTCTTACTTACCCTGGCAAGGTACTGTTTCATATACCGGTGCCACCACATATTTCGTATCCCAAGAATTCATAGAAACTAGGTGTTGTTTGTTAGACCATCCTATTACAATCTTGTTTGTGGGAGGAAAAATCCTTGTTACCCACATAAAGGAAAAGCATGTCCTTAGGATTTGCAATTGTGAGTACTACGCAGACTTATTTGTAATTCCGATGAACGATATTGCGGCAATCTTGGAAATGGATTGGTTAACCAACCATGGATCCTAGATTAACTATGGGGAGACTACAATAACCATTAGAAACCCATGTGGAGAATGAATAGTCTACCAGGGAGACAACTATACTAGAATGGAATCAGAACGTCAGTGGAATACATTCCAGACGAACTAACTAGTCCAAATAATTCCAAAAGATGAATAGCGATAATGACCAAAGGTATCACCAACCAACTGAGAAAGCCAAACCTTAAGTGATATGAAACCTATTTGGTATCTATACATAAGAACAATTATAGAAAGGACACACCATAAAGACTAGACAGAAAAGTGAACATCAACCTCGAAAAACCTTAGTGATAGGAGTATACTCATTGTTTATATAGGAGTGCTGCAACTTTGGGACAAAGTTCTTTATAAGGAGGACAGGATGTAATAACCCTTAATATTAGGAAGGTGCTAAAGGTTGATACTGAAATTGTGCATTTCATTTCAGGACATGAAATTGAGGGGTATTTTGAACTTTTTGTTGGTTGAAGTATTTGTAAGTGGAAAATTTTGAATCTAGGAACTTTTACCTAAGTCAAAACCTAGGAATTGAGATTCAAACTCCACTTAGTTCTTTGAAAACATATGAAGCTCATGAAGAATTTAAATAACAAGAACACATACAATATATATAAATAACAACACTCTTGGAATTCAAAAATTGAAGTTTGAACTTAGTCAAACTTGAGTTCAAAAATTCAAATACACAAAGAAATACAAATAAATTCATAAGTAAATGAAATCACACACATAAACTTGAGAACTTTTTTTCCAAACTAATATATGCAAGGATTCCTTACATGATATAATATGCCAAAGGAGAAAATTTCAATGAAAGAACAAAAAACCTATGAACTAAACCTAAACTACATCTATTCTATCTTCTTATCCACATCCCTCTTATCCCATTTCATAAATAACCTTCATCTTGTTAACCTGCAAACAAAACAAAAGATAAACCCACATTAGGTTAAAAATGTTGGATTCACCAAAAGTGAATCCATTCAATGTGGAATCCATAATCAAGGCTTAGGAACTTGTCCTAAACCCTAGCAGCTTGAGGTAGAAAATCTCATAAATTGAAGATATCACTAGATAGAAGTTAGAAGACCAAACTTATTAACAACTGAAACTCAATTCACCATAGAACTGATCCTAGAACTAGACTGTAGGATAAAAGTCAAGTTTCCATCCTATTCAAGTCCAAAATTTAAACTAGTAGAAATGTTTCTAGACTAAATACAAACAAATCAACCAAACACTTTCCTCAAGCTATGGATTATGTGAAGAACAGATCAAATCCAGAAATGTGAAAGAAGTTAATCTAGAAAGTAATCCAATTCAACGGAAGAGCAACATGTTCTACACTTTACCATCCACTACAAGAAAAGTTTCCTTCCGCAATGACTTGGCCCGACAATCATCGTAGAAGGCGCGTATTCCACGACGAATTTCTCGGCTCGGCCCTGGCCGATGGAAAACTTTTTTTCCGGTTTCGTGACCCTCTACTACAACGGAACTGCTAAAAACACGGAGGAAGCTCGGCCAGCAGGTGGTAGAAGCAAGATTTTCATTTCCTCATGCGATGTTGACTTGCCGAAGTCTTTTGAGGCGTGTGGGTCCCGGACGTCAGTGCCTCTAGTGGACCATACTTTTTGGTCACGCCTCCTTGATTTGAACTCGATAACGTTGCTCGATATGTCTGCCGTTTAGTCAGGCTGCTAGGTCCCACATGTCAGCCTCTCATTAGAAGAATCATGTGTATGATGGAATTTTTTTCCTTCGCTCGCGCTACCCTGTTCCGAAGTTGATAGCGCTTCTCGATGCATCTACCGTTTAATCAACCTCCTGGGACCCACATGCCATCCTCTCATTAAAAGAAACGTGTGTATGATGGAATTTTTTTCTTCGCTGGCGCTACCCTGTTTCGAAGTTGATAGCGATGCTCGACGCATCTACCGTTTAACCAATCTCCTGATCCCCACATGTCATCCTATCATTAGAAGAAACGTGTGCATGATGGATTTTTTCCTTCGCTCGCGCTACCCTGTTCCGAACTTGATAGCAACGTTCGATGCATCTATTGTTTAATCACACTACTGGGCCCCACATGTCATCCTCTCATTAGAAGAAACGTGTGTATAATGGATTTTTTACCCTCTATCGTGCCTTCGTGTTCTGAACTTGATAGCGTTGCTCGCTACATCCGCCGTTTATTCAGGCTGGTGGGTCCCTTGTGTCAGCCTCACATTAGAAGAATCGTGGGTATGATGGAATTTTTTTTCTTCTCTAGCGCTACCCTATTCCAAACGAGATAGCGTTGCTTGACGAATCTGCCGTTTGCTCACGCTGGTGGATCCCCATTTCAGCCTCTCATTACAAGAAACGTGTGCATGCTGAACTTTTTTCTCGCTCGCGGCTCCCTATTTCGAACTGACAACGTTGCTTGATGCATCATCTGTATAAGGTCGCGATGTTGGGTCCCACATATCAGCCTCTCAGTAAATGAAAAGTGCGTATGATGGACTTTTTTTGGCCATGTTCGCCATTTTAACCTTGGCAACTTGATGGGTCCTAGCTGACAGCCTCTATTTGAAAGAAACGTGTGTATGTTGGACTGTTTTTGGGTCCCAGATGTCAGCTCAGAGTAGAAAAAATTCTCATAAAGGCCAAATTAAAAAGATTCTGGTCTAACCCAGGGCGGATGCCCTATCCATCATGGATTATATTCCATGGGCTCACTCCTAAATTGAATGGGCTATGGTCGGTGGCCACAAGACCATGAAAATGCCGAATTAGAAGGTTCTGGGCTATGATTGGGGCTGATAGGCTAATTTCATCATCTATGCTTGGGCCTGCTGGGTCCGACATGTCAACTTCTCTGTAAGTGAAACATGTGTATGATGGACTTTTTTTCGGCCGCGTCCGCTGTTTTCACCGTGGCAGTCATGTATGGTCTTAATGCTAGGGCCCTTATGTCAGTCTCTCTAGTATGTTCTGGCTCGTGGGTCCCCGATGCAGCCTTGTATATTCTGTCTGGTGGGTCCCCGATGCCAGCCTCTCTGCACAAGTAATTAAACTTTTTCAAACCCACCCTCAAAAATAAACTCGAGGGACGTTGCAGGCTGGTGGGTCCGTGATATCAGCCTCTCCGTAACACGATATTGCTAGAAAAAATGTAAACCCAAGACACACACAGAAGAAATTCGAACAAAAGACCTTCAAATCAAATAAACTTAAAATGAGTGTGTTCCCACTACAACAAAGATATTTATAGAAAAATATCATAGGCCAAATTAAAAAGAGTTTGGCTATTCTACGTAGGTTGTTCTACATGGGTTATACTCCATAGGCTATGCTCCATGGACTTCTTGCTCAAATTTCACCGGGTTGTGCTCAGTAGTCCCCTGACACCTAAAAGAACAAATCAATATGTTCTCGGTATGCTCCATGGGCTCCTTTCTCAAATTTCATTGGGCTGTGGTCAGCAGTCCCCTGACCGCGAAAATACCGAATTAAAATGTTCTAGTCTAAAGAGGGGCCGAATGAGCTACTAGATTTCTTCTCCTGTTTAATAAAAATTGCATTGTGATGTGCCCGGCCGGATTCGAAACAAAGACCTCAGAGAGGGAGGGGAAAATCGATAATTCTTTTGGCAGATATTCATGTCAAAATTCAACAGTATAGAATAAGATAGAAAAATTATCAACAGATTCAAAGTTCATATTCAGGAGCACTTGACCAATTCAGCAACATTTCAAAAGTGACCAATTCAGTATTACAGACACTCAAATACAATAGTAGTATAGCTAGAACTAGTTCTTGTTTCAGCTCTAAAAACCTTGTCACGCGATCAGTTTACCCTTTTTACTAGACACAATCGACCATTGGAGCAAGCAAAACTGACGATCAAGTCTGCTTTGAGTACCTTCTTCTCACATCAATGCCTGTGTGACCCCCGTATGCAACCCAAAATTCCCAAGTCTCATCTAGATTGTGACATGGCCATGTTTCAAAATAAAAGCAAGACTATCTACTTCCCTTAATTTAAACAAGTACCAGTACATCAGTATTAGTTCCACAAAATGCTTTAGTAATAGTAACAACAGAACATTTGAGAGATTCAGTAGCTTTCCTACTTGAAATTCAATAGAAGTATAGATAATAAGTTCTTGTTCCATCTCAGAAAACCTTGGCGCATGATCAGTTTGCCCTGTTCTCCGAATAGGCTTGATCATAGGAGCAAGCAAAACTAATGATCATGTCTTCTTCTATGTGAATACCACCTCATTTCGTCAATGCCTGTGTGACCCCCATATGCAACCCAAAATGCCTAAGAATCATCTAGATAATTGTGATAATGCTAGGTTTCAAAAGAAAAACAAGACAATCTAATGCACTTGATCTAAACAAGTAACAGTACATCACTATTAGTTCAACAAAATACTTTGGTAATAGCAACGACAAAACAAAGGCAAAGCAAGACCATCTCCTTCCCTTGACCTAAACAAGTACTACCAGTATATAGTAGTATAAAATACTCCGTAGTACAAGAACTAGTACTACTATGCATCCAAAATCCACCCTCCAACACACAGAGATCCCTAAGTGGGTTAAATAAATTTTGTGTAAATTGGGGATTCTCCCCCTCGATTGATGCATATTGAGTAATGCAGGTCGTGGGTAATATGAGATGGTTCACTGTAGAACATAAAGGAATGCTTTTTCCTCCGGATGATGCCCGACACCTCCCAGCTCCTGTGGAGGAACTGCAGATTGTACGGGCCCAAAACCCCAGCTCTATTCTCGGGTAATAGGCAGTGATTAGCACATTGTACAAGGCGATGAGCATGCGGCCGGCCTGGCGCACACGACGGATCCGCTGATGTCGCCCAACTCGTGCAAGTCAAATAGCAGAGAAAACACCATACCATCGTCCCCTGATCCGATCTTCTCTACTCTCGATGAGCGTGGTGCCAACAGCGGCTGAGAGATGTACCTGGAGTTTCTAAAGGAAGTAAGATTTAGCGGACTAAATTGCAGCATGCTAACTATTATAAGAAAAAAATGATAAAGTAAATATGAGGAACCTAACTGCGATAAAACATACGTAGTACTCCCCCCGTTTCAAAATATAAGATGTTTTAGCTTTTGTGAAACGAGTGTATCTAGACCCCTTTTAGTATATGGGTTCACTCCGAACTACACACTAAAAAGAGTCTAGATACACTCATTTCACAAAAGCTAAAACATCTTTATATATTTTGAAACGGAGGGAGTAGATACGGAGTACAGGTGCAAGCCCATTGTTTGAAAGGAAAAGCTACTTGATCTAAGCAAGTAGTGCTAGCTCCCAGTACAGAGAGCCATGTTTGAAAGGAAATGCTTAACCATTGGAGCACGATAAACTGACGATCAATGCTTGTGTGACCCCCATATGGAACCCAAAATGCTCATCATCTAGATTGCGACAAGGCCGTGTTTCAAAGAAAAGCAAGACTATCTATTTCCCTTGATTTAAACAAGTACAGTACATCAGTATCAGTTCCACAAAATGTTTTAGTAATAGCAATGACAAAACATTTTAGAGATTCATTAGCTTTCCTGCTTGAAATTCAGTAGCAGTATAGAGAGAATCAGTTCTTGTTCCAACTCAAAAAACAGACTTGATCATTGGAGCAAGCAAAACTGACAATCAATTGACAATGCCTATGTGACCCCCCATATGCAATCCAAAATGCCCAAGACTCATCTAGATAGTTGTGACAATGCTAACTTTCAAAAGAAAAGCAAGACAAACTACTGCACTTGATCTAAACAAGTAACAATACATCACTATTAGTTCAAAAAAATATTTCAGTAATAGCAATGACAGAATAAAGGCAAAGCAAGACCATCTCCTATCCTTGGCCTAAACAAGTACTACCAGTATATAGTAGTACAAAATAGTTTGAAGTACAAGAACTAGTGCTATACTAGTACTACTCTGCATCCAAAATCCAACCTCCAGTACACGTACGTCCGTGGTATGTAGTGAAAGTGGGATAAAAAATCTCAGTAGTAGAATGGTCAATTTGGAATTCTCCCTCGCGATGGATGCATATTGAGTAATACAGGCCCTGGGTCTGAGATGTTTGATGGTACACCACCATGGAATGCTTTTCCTTCTGCATGATGCCAGGCACCGCCCTGCTCCCAGGAGTGAAGGAATTGCGTACTACACCCTCCCAAAACCCAACCTCTGTTGACGGGTGATAGACAGTGAACTGCACATTGTACAAGGGCGACGAGCACCCATCCGGCCTGACGCACACGACGGATACGATGATGTCGCCCCACTCGAGCATGTCAAATAGCACAGCAAACATCGTACCATCATCCCCAGATCTGATGTTCTCTAGTCTTGATGAGCGCGGTGCCGACAGCGGCTGAGAGATGTACCTGGGATTTCTAAAGGAAGTAAGAATCGGCGAACTAAATTGCAGCATGCTAAATATACATATAAGAAGTTCTCAGGCGCCTGATATCTAGGCACTCCCAAGAAAAAAATACAGAGCCATGTTTCAAAGGAAATGCTAGATCATCTCCAGCGTTTGATCTAAACAAACTTGAACGACAGATCATCAGAATCATGAAGTTCACCTTTCCCATCTAGATAACCCCACACTGTCACCTTGAGTACTAGATGAGTCCAACAAACACCACAATTTCATAAAGATATCCAACTCCAAATATAACTCATAACAAGTATTTGAAATCTCTAGCCTAAGTGCCACCATGGTGAGCACGCTGTCACTTTCACACAAATGGGGAGCGCAGAGATCTATTAAAGCACTTGAGTAGCAAGGTAGATCTATAGATTACAAGCTCATGATCTCAATAAGATCATGCATAGAGAGAGAGATGAACACATAGCTACCGGTAGAACCCTTAGCCTCGAGAGAGAACTACTCCCTCCTCATCATGGGAATCAGCAATGGTGATGGAGATGGTGGTGGAGATCGATGGAGATGGCTCCGAGGGCACTTCCTCGTCCCGGCAGGGTGCCGGAACAGAGACTTTCTGTCCCCCGAATCTCCCCTTCGGTGGCGGCGGCGCTGCGGAACTTTTTGTGGATTTCTGATTGACGATCTCGGGTTTTGGAATCGGGAGGCTCTTATAGGCGAAGAGGCAAGGTCAGTGGAGGCCAGAGGGGCCCACACCACCTGGTGGCGCGGCCAGGGCTAGCCCACGCCACCACATGGTATGGCCAGGACCTGGCCCTCCTCCGTCTCGTATTCTGGCTCCGTGAGTCTTCCAGTAAAATATCAACTTTGGCTTTGTCCCGTCCAATTCCGAGAATATTCATTTTCTGACTTTCTGGAACCAAAAACAGCAGAAAACAGGAAACTGGCACTATGGCTCTTGTTAATAGGTTAGTCCAAGAAATCATATGAAAAGTACTGCAAAGTGTGGACGAAACATAAGAAAGTAGATAAAACAAATCATGGAACATCAAAAATTATATATACATTTGCAATGTATCAAGGCCGACGACGTGCTGCTCTTCGGCTCGAAAATAGGCTATCTTCGGTGAACTCCTCCAGGTCCTCTCCAATCATTGAAGGTTTATAAAAGTGCAACTAAGAATGGGACAATGCACATAGAACTAAGAATGGCCACTATGCTCTCAAAGTAGGTGCATAAAGGTAGAAGGTGGAGACTCAATATAATGGTGGAAGAAATGCATTTTGTAAAAGGAAGTAGGGATTCAAGTCTCATAAAGAGCTTCCAAAAATTATGGTACTTATAGCTTTCAGCTCTCATTGCCCCTATCATAAGGATCTTTAAAGTGATTAAGGTTAAAGTGACACAACTAAGAGGATATGCTTGACAAGTTATAAACCGAAATCTCATGCCCTTTAGTTACGAAGACCGATCCTCATGCTACTCAACTTCAGTCACGAGTAAGCTCTTGTCATTGTAAGTATATGTGTATCATAAAGAACCGCCAATGGGGTACCCCTTGCACATGATACGGGAGCTTTCCCATAATCAAAATGACAAGGCAAGCAGACAATGAGCATCTCAGCAATATTTTTATTTGCTATTTGCATAGGTTTTTATTGAGGATGCTTCATAGAGTGCTCATTATGGTGATGCTGCAAGTTTCCACCATGATTAGGCATGGCTTAGGCTAGCGGCCCAGGCATTTATCTAACACACATACAAACTCCATGATCTTACAAGTTCCACTTTTATTTCACACCACCGGGATCCGTAAGCAAAAGAACATGATATCGACGGGGTACAAAGTACAAGTGCAATGTTGAAAGCGTTCCCCATGAAACATGGTTCTGCTAATTTCAACTTTATGAAGCACAAGCATATACGCAACAAAGAAGGACCCAATGGTTCAAGTTTGTTAGATGCAAAAAAGTAAAGTGTGCCATCAAGTTCGTGAGAGCTTTAATCACTAGTTTTCTCATAACAAGTTTAATTTGGAAGGTAAACAAAAGCATGAATATACTTGGAATATCATAAGCTAGTAGGTAGGTATGGTGGACTCTTTGGACTAACTTGGTTTAGGGAGTTATATGCATGAGTGGAACTCATACTTGGTTGTGGAGGCTAGCAAAACACTGGGAGTGACAAACTAAGAGAGCAATAGTGGCCATAATCATGAAGAGCGACAAAACATCATTGATCAAAGCATAAAGTGATACTACAAGTTGAAAACTAAAGGATCATAAAGGCTATGGTGACTTTGGATAGTCATAACATGGTGTAAGCATGCTCCAAGTCAACCCAAATAAAGCATCAAAGGAGAATACCACTATACTATGCTTTAATATGCTAAAACAACGCATGATTAATCCAAGACACATTAAGCAATCTCAATTGTTTATAACAAGTCATGCTACAGCAAACAATACTAAGCATAAAGCCAAAACAATATCAAGCATGGCATGACAAAGCATAGGCCACAGTCAAAAACAAGCTCTTTTACCACATAAGTATGAACTTTCCTACTCTTTTCCAAACCAAACCAAACTATTTGCAAACCAATGTATGAAAGAGGGGTTCCAACCAATTTATTCAGAAAACTAAGCAAACCAAGCAAACTAAAAACCAAAACCAAAACGAAAAAGAAGACGCTCCAAGAACAACACAACTATGCATGAAACAATAAAAAATGAAGCGTTTGGAAGAAACCTAGAATTTTTATTGATGATGAAGGGGATGCCTTGGGCATCCCCAAGATTTTACGCTTGTACTTCTTGGATATTTCTTGGGGTTACACGCATGGCATCCCCAAGCTTTAGCTTTAGTCCATCCTTCATCTCATTACTCATTCCTTCTATAGACCTGAAAATTTTCCTTCATACAAAACTTCACACAATCTTTATTAGCAACATTAGTGCACTCAAGATAAATAAGTCTTAAGGTTCAGTTCTAAAACCAAATAAACTTCCATTAGAACACTAGCTACTGTAGCACTTCCCTCAAAAAGCTCAATTCCCCAAAAGAACTCAAAAGGAACCAACAAGAAGCAAATGCAGAAAATGGCAGAAATCTATCAAAACAGACCAGCAGGTAAAGACTAGTTTTTTCGAATACCTTCTGTTGCTCAAATAAAAACGTGTTGAACTAAAGAAAGTTATATAACAACCTGGGGCAGAAGCACAAAAAATTACAGCTCAATCCTACATACAGAGCTCGCTCACGAATTTTTACGGTGAAGCACAAAAATATGTTTCGGGACAGCAACTTTCCCAATCATTACTTCTCTCTCATTAGAGGTTACTCTTGGCACCAAAAGCAAATAAAAAGGATAAGGAGCGGTTATTACAGAGGGAATAACTTCCAAGACTCATCTAAAACTTTTGGGTTATCTCCCAATAAGTACTTTTTTTAACGGCTTTAAGTTAGGCATGATAGTTTTAAAAGATGCTCACATAAGAAATATGAATTGAAGTAAAAGAGAGAATCAAGAAGCAAATTCAAAGAACATTTAAGTCTAACCCACTTCCTATGCATAGGAATCTTGTAAATAAACAAGTCATGAAAGCACAAAGAAACAAGCATAGTAAAGCAACACAAGTGCAACTTCAAGACTTTCAACATAAAGAGGGGAAACTTAATATTATTGACATGCATAAAACCATGTTTCCCTATCTCATAATAACTTTCAGTAGGATCATGAATAAAATTAAAAATATAACAATCACATGAAATATTCTTATCATGAGCCACATGCATAAAAGAATTATTACTCTCCACATAACCATAGTCATTCTTATTAATTGTAGTGGGGGCAAATTCAACACAATAGCTATCATTACTATTCTCATCACCATAATCATCAAATATAGGAGGCATATTGTAGTCTTAATTAATTTTCTCCTCAATAGTAGGTGGACTGAAAATATCATATTCATCATTGTAATCATCATATATTGGAGGCATAGGATCATCAAAGTAATTTTTCTCCTCCATGCTTGGGGGACTAAAAATATCATACTCATCAAAACCAGCTTCCCCAAGCTTAGACTTTTCCATAGCATTAGCAATAATGGTGTCCAAAGAATTCATACTAACAACATTGCTATTAGCATGCAAATAAAGTTCCATAGGTTTTTTAATTTTCTCTTCAAACACTTCATGTCCTAATTCAAGATAAATACTATAAAGCTCTCTAATTTTGTTGTTGTTTTCCATTAAGCCTAACTAGTGAAAATAAGAAACAAAAATACAAATTGCAAAATCTAAAGGAAATAACTTCGAGTACTCACACCAGAAAATAGGCGTTTGCCATGGAAGGTTCTTCTTCTTTAATCCTCCGGTGTGAATACCTTTTACCTTACCACCCCGGCAACGGCGCCAGAAAATAGGCGTTTGCCGTGGGAGGTTCTTCTATTTTAATCCTTCGGTGTGAATACCTTTTACCTTACCTCCCCGGCAACGGCGCCAGAAAATAGCTAGATGTCTACACACTTCTATTCTTGTAGACAGTTATTGGGCCTCCAAGTGCAGAGGTTTGTAGAATAGCAGCAAGTTTTCCCTTAAGTGGATCACCCAAGGTTTATCGAACTCAGGGAGGAAGTGGTCAAAGGTATCCCCTCTCAAGCAACCCTGCAATCAAGATACAAGAAGTCTCTTGTGTCCCCAACACACCCAATACAATTGTCAGGTGTATAGGTGCACTAGTTCGGCGAAGAGATAGTGAAATACAAGTGGTATGGATAATTATAAGTGGTAACGGTGCTAGAAAATAACTTGATGGCGTGGAAGAGACTAAAGGAAAACTGAAATAAAGATGGAAGCAAGCAAACATGTAGCCGATCTAATTGCAAACGGTGTTTCAATGCTTAGAAACAAGGCCTAGGGATCATACTTTCACTAGTGAACACTCTCTCATATAAATATCTTCTCTTTATGATACTACACTGAACTACTCTCCGGTTGGACACTCTAATCATTGGTAGGGCTATAACAGCACACCTCAAAGTTCATCTTTCCCATCTAGATAACCCCACACTGTCACCTTGAGTACTAGATGAGTCCAACAAACACCACAATTTCATAAAGATATCCAACTCCAAATATAACTCATAACAAGTATTTGAAATCTCTAGCCTAAGTGCCACCATGGTGAGCACGATGTCACTTTCACACACATGGGGAGAGCAGAGATCTATTAAAGCACTTGAGTAGCAAGGTAGATCTATAGATTACAAGCTCATGATCTCAATAAGATCATGCATAGAGAGAGAGATGAACACATAGATACCGCTAGAACCCTTAGCCTCGAGAGAGAACTACTCCCTCCTCATCATGGGAATCAGCAATGGTGATGGACATGGTGGTGGAGATCGATGGAGATGGCTCCAGGGGCACTTCCCCATCCTGGCAGGGTGCCAGAACAGAGACTTTCTATCCCCCGAATCTCCCCTTCGGTGGCGGCTTCGCTACAGAACTTTTCGTGGATTTTTGATGGACGATCTAGGGTTTTGGTATCGGGAGGCTCTTATAGGCGAAGAGGCAAGGTCGGTGGAGGCTAGAGGGGCCCACACCACCTGGTGGTGCGGCCAGGGCTAGCCCGCGCCACCACATGGTGTGGCCAGGCCCTGGCCCTCCTCCTTCTCGTATTCTGACTTCGTGAGTCTTCTAGTAAAATATCAACTTTGGCTTTTGTCCCGTCCAATTCCAAGAATATTCATTTTCTGACTTTCTGGAACCAAAAACAGCAGAAAACAGGCAACTGGCACTATGGCTCTTGTTAATAGGTTAGTCCAAGAAATCATATGAAAATTACTCCAAAGTGTGGAAAAAACATAAGAAAGTAGATAAAACCAAGCATGGAACATCAAAAATTAGAGATACATTTGCAATGTATCAAGGCCGGCGACGTGCTGCTCTTCGGCTTGAAGGCTATCTTCGGTGAACTCCTCCAGGTCCTCTCCAATCATTGATGGTTTATAAAAGTGCAACTACACCACGTACCGCGGAAATAAGCACGCCACCAACCTGACGCACTGGACGGATACGGCGAGGCCATAGTCGAGCATGTCAAATCGCATGGCAAACAATGTATCATTGTCCCCGGATACCATGGTCTTTACTCTCCATGAGCTAGGTTCCAGGAAAGGCTGAGATATGTACCTGTGTTCCTCGCCGTAGTGGAAACTCTGCACTTCAATCGAGTACGCTTTTTCAAGGTGAGCGAGGAGCGCTGTAGGCGGGGCGGCAAACTCGCAGCCAGGCTCAATGCATTTGCACGGGTCGTGCGGGCACACCATCTTGTGGTTGAGGAATCCATGGAAGGCGACCAATGTCCCACAATCGTCATTGGGGCATCTGCTACCTTTTCTGCCGACGACTTGGTGGCACAACTCCTTGGAGCATACGGCCAGCCGGACGGCGCTGGTAGTGTTCATACACATAGCGATTTCTCCGAAGGCGTCGCCGCTGACCTTGCTCTAGCCACTGTACCGAATGTTGTGCATCGAATCCACCAATGCGTCTGGATGAACTAGGGGCGAGGGCGGATTCAAATATGATTATTGGGGTTTCTTGGAGGAGAGTGATGGAGGCCTGCCAGAACCGATGTAACGATCGAGAAATGGCTAGGAGAATTTAGGAAGTGCACGCTCGAGAGGATCCAAAATGCTGCTAGCCAGCATTAGCGAATGGGGATCGCCGGAGATGGGAATGATGGGAGGCTCTTTGAACGAGGGGTGTTAATTTTGCGTGTTCCCTTGTCGGTCTTCTGTAGTGTGCAACTGGATCGAGGACGCCGGTTGGACATATAGCTAGAGTGCTAAACTAGCAAGCTGTCATGTCCTGGCGCAGTATAGTATCGTCTCATCATGTAGACTGTGTTTCAGAAAAGGACATGAACCCACATTTATCCCCTCCCTAGATATCATGCACCGTAGAATCGCCTTTCTTGCACGTGAAGGATTTGAACCCACATGCCGAAATAAAAGGATGTCAATTCTCAAGCTAGCTCGCCCAACTCTGATAAATAGGACTACTAAAAAACTATAATAATAGGTGAAGCTCAAAAAATAATTATAATTTTGAGCCATGTCCATAGAATATCCGTTGTATATTTGGTTCTTGTACTTTGTATCATGTAGTAGTAATCAACCTATTAGCTACCCAATAGTACTCGCCATCCTCTAGAGAAATGACGATGAATATTCTAGAATTATTGAGAAGTGCGTTTTGAGGTTTGTGCATATCATTTAGCATGCTAAAGACTATCAATAGTATATTCTAGATGCTAGAATGGATATAATTAAGATATAATGGTACTTTATGGACGTAGCTCAAAATTATAATTATTTTTGGGCTTCACCTATTATAATTTTATATAAACTAGTAAAAGGCACGTGCCACACACGTATATACTGTATGAAATGTGATTTAACAAACATTAATTTGTTATAAACCAATAGTATTGTTAGAGAAAAATGCATACATTAAGTCTATTAATAATCACTATCTACACATATTGAGAATATAGCCTACTATGCTATGAATTTTTTAGGGGGAGGGGATGTGACATGATTGTTCTAGAACATGGTGGAGTTTGCTCTAGGTAGTACTCAACACGAATAGCCCAATGGTCAGGATTGGTACTATGGATCCAATTCAAAACTGCTCCTTTATAGTAGTAGAGAAAAAATGATATGGCATATACTTCTACTATCTGTTCTCACGTGCAAGGCATTGGCAACTTACTAATAAGATATATACCACGAATAACTTTGAACATTGATCATAGGATATAGATTGACATATTCCAACATTGCTGATTGTTGGATCTCTTGCAAATTAAAGAAAGAATCTATCGCGCTTACTTGTAGTTAAAATTTGACCTACTTTCTTTAAATTGACATAAAGTTATTTGAGTGCATGGGCGTAGTTAGCAAATATATAGGAAAGCTTGAAACATGCTAAGACTAGGAAATTGTAATAAAACATGTCCATGTTTTCTGAAAATCGTGTGGTGGCACTTTATTTTTTGACTAGGGTATGTCCTGAAGGAGTGAGATGCTTCAATAATTAACACAGTTAGTGTATGTGTACATGTTACACCAAGGACCTTAAAAAGTGAAAATTGCATCAAGTCCATACATTTAACACAAAGGACCCTACAATCAAGCAATTAAAATTAGTAGTCAGGTCCTACTCCTCCACCGCGGAGCTAAGACATGCTCTTTATAGTAGTACCAGTAAGCTGCACGTGCCTTGCACATGAAACTCACATAATATATAGAAGCATTACATGTCATCAGTATATAACATTGTAAGAGGTAAAGATTGAAATATCTATGAATTTGAGCCATGTCTCTAAAGTATGAGTGTATATTTGGTTCTTGCACTCTATATCATGTAGAAATAAACGTTTATTAGCTACCTAATAATTGAAAATTTTAGAACCATGGTCTAGAGAAACAATCGAGAAGATTCTATAATGATGGATAAGTGTGTTTTGACGTTTTTGTACATATATATCTTATCTTATATTACCACTATATAGTGTACGAATAACTTTAAATATTGACCGTTGGATCAAGACTCACGAATCCCAACATTTCCAACCGTTAATAAAATTCTGGTAACATGATCTAGAGAAACGATGGAGAAGATTCTTTTGAAACTTGTCTAGGCTTACTCCACCTCCACCATTTTACCTTGTTTGTCTAGTTTGTGCCAAGAGATCATGCATAAACTTATTTTGGACCTCTTGATCTCATTTCCTTGCCTCTTCCAACAGCTGCACATATTGCATGAAGCTTTGTTCCGAAATTGGTGTGGTTTGGGATGTTGAGCATGTTCTAGCTGCATTATTGGCATTTTTATTTTTGTTGGGTTTCCCTAGCTATTCTTTTGGATTTGTTTTCTACCCCTTGTCTGTGTTCGAGATGTCCTAGAAACAAACTAGGGTATCTCCAAAGTAGGATGAATCAAACATGGGGGGGCTAAACACGCAAACTATGAACCCACAGTGACCTTAGCGAGGACCAAAGAGCGAGTATGACAAAGGGACACAGAGAGTTTTTTACCCAGGTTCAGGCCACTATGTGGTGTAAAACCCTACTCATGCATGTCTAGATTCCTTATACTACTTGGTGAGGTGTATAGTACAAAGGCTGATCAGGCAATCAGATCTAGGGTTCCTAGCTAGAAGATGAGGCTAAGATTTCCAAGGTAGGAGAAGATTGGACCCCTGAAGGGAATATGCCCGAGATGCAATAATAAAGTGGTTATTATCTTACTCCTTGTTTATGATAAATTTTTATTTTGCATGCTATAATTGTATTAATTGGAAATGTTAATACATGTATGTTTGATAAACAAATAAACGGTTCCTAGTTATGCCTCTCAAGGTTTCCTGATCATGGACATTGGATGTTGTTAATAACGAGGTCACAACATTTTGGTTGAATGGTATGATGAACATTCATCTGAAGAATAGCAATACGATCAAATTCATTGTGTGAAAATTTCTATCACAACATACGAAGTAACTTTAGTCCTTAGACCATGAAATCATGTCAATCACTAACACTAGAAGAGTAACTTGATAACATCAAATGTCACACTGAAACAGGGTGACAATAAAGGTGGGTTTAGATACTCCGAAAGTGTTATGTAGAGGCTCATGGATCAAGCGTTGGATTTTTCCATCCCGATGATGGAGAGATATACTCTAGGCCCAGCTTGCAAGCAAGTGATAAGATGACTAGAATGTTATATCACGGGAACGAGAAAAGTGTACTTGTCGGTTACAAGATCAAACTAGGTCTGGGGATACCGATGATGGAATCTCGGACATGTAATATATCACGAGATAAAGGGATTTAGTTACAAACGTTAAATGTTCACATGATCACTAGAGTCATCATTGAATGTGTGGGAGTCAATACTGATCTCCAGGTCCCGATGTTGATTATTGATTGGAGAGGGGTATCGATCATGTCTGCATTATTCATGAACCGTAGGGTGACACACTTAAGGGATACTAACACCATTTAGGAGAAAATATGTTTGAGATAAATATTATGAAAGCGCTAGAATCATTTTGATGGAAACCAGAATTGTTTCGAGTGAAATTGCAGAAACTGGTTCTGCATGTGATATTGAAATCTTGCAAGGTGTTTTATATGAATGTTTGTTAATTAAAGTGATTAACAAAATTCTGAATAAAAAAATAAAAGAGTTTTATTAAATGAGATCTTGCATTAAATTTGGTGGAAATTTAATGGAGGTGAGTGAAATTTTGAGTGGAGGCATGTTTATGTGAGTGGGAGCTCCACCCACATGAATGAGGAAGAGGTGGGGGCACCTCCCTTGGTCGTCGGCCATGGAGAGGGGCTACCCCCTCTCCCTGTAAAAGGCCCCGCTCTCCCTCCTCTCATCTCACACCTCCTCATGAAGGATCTCTCTCCCCACTAGAATTATTTCCCATGGTCTCAAATTAGCGAGATACCTGTTCCTGGTGGCTTTGTTTGAAAGGAGTTGCTTCTTCGACTACATCGTTGGAGCAACGACGTGGAGGTTTTCGGGGTACCGGACGTGTGTGCGATCACGGATGCACCGCTGCTTTGCGGTGCTGGACTTGTTGGTGCTGGACCTACTAGACATACTAGTGCTGGACCTGCTAGACTTAGTGGACTTCATCATGATCTTGAGATCGGCAACTATACGACTAGATCATCCACAAAATCAGTTTTTATTAACAATGCTTTGTCGCTCTTCAAGGGAATATGTTCTCTATGGATCTATATCCACCCGTTGATTGTATCTAGGTAGATAGATCTTGTTGTTATTTATTCTATCATAGGAAATTTTTGTTTTCTATGCTACTAACCCAACTCCTCCTGCTAGATGCCGCCCTGCCCCTCTTATAGATGCCCTGGTCCTCTTCACCAATATCTTGGCATGAAGGGTTGCCACACGGTGACAAACAAGTGGGCAGGTATGGTAAAGCTAGTTTTTACCATGGACCCAGTCCATGGCAGGGTCTCGTTGATCACACCGCTGACAACATCCTCTCGGTCGCAGCGCCCTCCACAGTCTCCAAACAAAGGGTAGTGGTCCCACCTTGGTGTCAAAGGCTGTCAGCCACCTATTGCTTGTGGAAGGGGAAGGTGCCTTCCTTCCACAGAGGAGGCTGGTACCTTCAATCTGGTTCATGGATGTACTATAATAGCTTTTTCCCTAGAAGACCTAGGTTTAATCGAACCTCAGAAAGCACTACTAAAAGGTAATAAAAAGGACACGTCTACAAGACTTTGTTTGTTCGTTTTACCTTAGTTGACCGTACCAATCTAGTTTATTTTATAATGGGTTTGAATCAATGGATGGAAATAGGCCAGGGTTGAATATCCACCTGCAGCTGCACATCAAATGAGATAAAAGATAATAATAAGCATAGTCATGTATAATGTTTGAATGGAGATAATCTCATATGGGCAACACATCCTAATATTGTAGAGCCCCCGTGATGGTGTGGGCATAGCAATAGACTTCTAATCCAACCGGGTGCACACAGAAGCCACGGGTTACAAACGATTAATAAGTGTAAAACACAGATCAAAGATTTAAGTGGTGATGTTGTTGTTGATCCCGAATGGGGCACTAAGCGAAGACCGTACTACCATTTTTCATTGAGGTTCCTATGAGATCGCCGCTAGCCAAGTATCCCACCTCAAGCCTTTATCAATCTATGGGATCTTGGGTACCTACAGGTCCACCCTACCGAGACAAGATACGGAGAAAAAAAAATACAAATCACAATTGTAAACAAAAAACAATTCTCCCATGATCTAGATGCACATAATCGCTGCGAGGTTTCTCCCCAACCCGCAGCCCATGAGGACTACTCACTCGTAACAAATAGATTAGAGATAGAAAACATCATACAAATACTTAGATTGAAACCAAATATTCTTACAATGGTCGCCAAATCATAAGGAGATCTAAAGTACAAAGCAATGGCTATGGCTAGTGGATGGATGGATGGTGGAAGTGATGAAAAATGGATGAACAATGGTGTGGATCTCCATTAGTGGTGTTGTGATTAAATCTGAGAATGGCGGCTCTCTGGCCGACATCTGGAGCCTCGAAATATATAGGCGTCTTCATGAAAGTTGTAGGGTTTGATGAGACGAAGTCGTTGCCACCTGGTATAGGCGGGCGGTACGGGCGGACTGCATCGTACCAGTGGTTGTTAAGCATGCTAACGCCCTGGCATAGCTTTGATGACTGTAAGTGCATAGATCTTTTGTAGCTAGTTTCAAAATAAAGATATCGATCCCACAGGAAGCAGTAGGCTAAAGACTAAAACGATTTTAACTAAAACTAAACAAAGTACTTCAGGAATAAATTTAAGATGCAAGAAAAGTAGGGTTCTTTTTGGGTTTTTGATTGGATGAAGCAATTTAAAATAAAGTAAAACTTAATGCATAAAGTAATAATTGTGTGTGTAAAAGAGCTTGGAACTGCAATAGGGAAAAGGGCATTCTCGGGGAGTGGTGGATACACCGCTAGCAGTTTAGACTAAGCAATAAAGATTATTATAACAAATATTCTCATGATATGTATGTATGTGGGAGGAGATCCATATATGGACAAATAGGCAGCAACCACTGCTCACATCATCCTTCATAACCACAGCTGACAGATATACGACATCAATCATATTATCTCGCTATTAAGGGATTTCTCCCGTGGCATGGACATGGCTTTATGAGTTCTCCTTGTTTCCCCAAGTTAGTACGTAAAGAATGGCAATTGCTTTATAGTCACAGTAAGTGCTATCATCCCTCCGTCTACCAACAAGTAATCCCCTTCATCGAATCCTATAAGAGGCAAATATTAAGGAGGTGCATAACTCCCAACATCAAGATGAACACAATTAACACATAACATAATGATGTATAACATAATAATCTCTATCTTATCTCAATCATATGCTAGGGTTTCTCCATCTCCCCAGGAACTAATGATCTACTCAAACATGGAGGTAATCAACATCATGGCAATGGTAATGGTAACAATTGTAAATGAATAGTTCTTGTATAAATCCACAACGAGTACAAAAATTAAAACAAGATCTAGATGGGGTGAAGATGGGATGGAGATGATGGTGGTGCAGCGGTTGATGAAGATGAAGATCGATGCCTTGGCCTCCCAGATCTACATAGGTCGATGATGGATCCCTTGGGCAAGTTCCCCCTCCACATGCCTTCCAAAGGTGAGGTTTCGGTGATTTCTGGGTGTTCTGTATGTCGTCTCTCTGATCCAGTTGCACGGGGTGAAACTATTTTAGGAGGCGGTGGCAGTGCCAACTATACGACTGGAACTATACGGCCGGAAAATTTATTCCCGTCGTATAGTTGGTCATTGAACCGTCTATATGCCCCGATTGCTTCGGGTTTTCTTCTAGTGTTATTGATATTTCCCAAATAAGCGATTTACGTTGTTTTTACTCCTTTTATCCCCAATACAACTACTCCAAGAATTGTGTCCATTGTATCCATCATTTCTCCTAACCCTGGTGAAAATAGACATAAAACATGCACACGAACGCCGTAAAATACCAAGATCCTACAACTATAGTGCAAAATAATAATATAAAACATGATGCAAATATTCACTCATCAACTTCCTCAAGCTTAGACTTTTGCTTGTCCCGAGCAAGTTTAGCTTAATGGATGTGATCCTCATATTCGTGGAGCTGAGTCGATAAAATAAATGAGGCAAATACAGCAGGTGTTTATCCTATATGATACATAGGAATGAATTAATGATTAGTACCTTACTCAAACCATCTAAATAGTATTAGCAGGCTTCCACACCTTATTGATCAACAGTTCACAAAAGATGAATCTCAACATGATGTAAAAGTATCTGTTTCAACCGAATGAGTTAGCAAGGTAGTCCCAAGTATTTTAGGATTAACATATTCACTTGGGATTAAAAATCTCAAAACATCTCTTTGTCTCACTACAATATAGTGGTATATTCCTATTTGCTCTTTGCACATTCGCTCTTTTTCTTTTATTTTTCTTCTTTTCTTTTTCTTCTCTTCTTTTATATATATACTCACACTTTTGCTTAAGTGTTGTGCAAAGGAGCTAGCCATACATTCCACTTCACGTAGGAATTCAACGTTTAACAATCTCAATTACCAAATTCCAATTGTATATGACGCATATTTATGACATGAAGATTCTACCTCGACTTGTTCTCACTCTATTTTGATAGCACTTTTAATTTCCTTTTATTCAAGGTTTCTTTCTCAACTCGACTAATCAAATTATTTTTACTTTTGTAAATCAAACCCTGAACTTACAACATGTCGATTTAAATTATCTTTATATGTTCCATTAATACCAACGGTGCAGAAGACTCCTATTGATATAATCAAGTGCAAGTAAAATTATACTCAAGCCATTCATATATCCAATAAGACAAACACAAACTCAATAATGCTCCATATATGATAATAAACTCGGAATTTCACAAATGGGATTGACTATTCCTTAAGGGAATTCAATTGATGCAAACTTTATTTCTAAGCTTAAATTAATGCAAGACTAAAATATAATATAAAACTTATAAGATAGATTACAAGGTCTTAAATACCTCCCCAAGCTTGGAATCAAGCCAGGTGAGACCAAATAACTCCTTGTTGGTAACTATTCCTCCTGTATAGGAAGAGTATTGCCTTCTTCCTCTGTGTTGCAAACATTATCCATGCTTGTAAGGTGAATGCTGAGCTCGGTCATGTCGTATTGAAGCTTCAAAATTTTCTTTTGGAGAATTTTCTTCTCATCTGTCAACTCAAAAACAGTTTTAATCAAGAAACCAAATATACCATCAATGTCATTGACCTTTTTCTCAAGGTCTTTGCTCATCATCCAGTAGGAGTCAATCCCTTCTCCAATTGTTTCAATACATGCTTTCGAAGATTTTTCCAACTGATAGATCTTATCATGAATCACATATTGCTGCATCTTCTTAGGATTAAGAGGCGACGGACCCAGAGGAGGATTATAATAGTATCCTATGTTGTGATGATAGGGATTAGGGAGATACTCATCCTTGCTCTTTCCCTGCTCCGCTTGCCTCAACATCTCCATCCTTTGCGGGAACATGTCCTCCCAATTTGGGAGAGGCTTGATCTCCGGGTTGGATGATGACGATGATCCTTTAGGTTCTACTTCTTCAATCCTCTTCACGGGCTTCTCTTTTTTCTTCCTCCATATCTTGTTGACATGGAAGGGTTGCATGGCGTCGCTGCACGGATGTTGTTAGAAGGGGCTTGTATAGGGATGGAGAGGATTTTTCGAGGCTGGAGGCTGTAGCTCTGCGAAAACTTAATGAAAAATATTAGATGCGACCAACTTTAAAAGGGGAGGTATAGTTGGTCGTTAAACTATCAATATCCTAGAAAAGAATTTTGATGAAGATATTGATATCTATACGATGACAACGATACGGCTGGAATTTTTATTCCTGCCATATAGTTGGTCGTTAAACCTTCTGTACCTTTTGTAAACGGAAGGGGTGATGTCGAAGCATCTATACGACCGGAACTATACGGCCGGAATTTTCATTCCCGCCGTATAGTTGGTCGTTAAACCTTCTAGATCCACCAAAAATTACCGCCTCTCCAAGAATTCTTTATTAATCTGAAACTTAGTGAAATATCAAGTTTGACAGAAAAATGATAGCTTAAATTTTCGACCAATACTAGCATTATCAATCTTCCTTTTCTTTGATAGAGCTTTAAATATTTCTTATTCAACAAAATCTCAACTTAATTGAAAATTTAAAACTTACTCAAACCTTTATTTCGCGTGGGTTGCGTCCCATGAAGTGCTCTTTTATGGTCAATAGCTTGACCATAGTCTTGCTCATTTTGTCTCGATTCTATCCTTCTTGCAGTTGCCATTCCTTGTATATTTTTGCTTAATCACCTCTTCTGGGGTGATCACTTGTATGGTAACTGCACTTATATCTTCTTTTGCACGATAATAATTCAAGAGTTGTATGTTTACCATCCATGAAAGAGAGGGTGTTTTTCCCTAGAGCTTCACTGCTCCCGATGAATAAGCTTCTTCGACTATATAGGGACCTTCCCACTTTGATCTGAGCTTTCCTAGAAACAACTTAAGACTAGAGTTATAGAGATACACCTTGTCTCCACTTTTAAAGGTCTTATTTTCTATTTTTCTATCATGCCATCTTTTTAATTTTTCTTTAAACAATCTAGCATTCTCGTATGCCTCACTTCTAAACTCATCTAAAGCATGAATATCTTATAAACGTTTTTCTCCCGCTGCTTTAAGATCATAGTTTAGGTTCTTGTTGTCCAAAAAGCTGTGTGTTCCAATTCTAAAGGTAAATGGCATGACTTATCGTATACCATCTTATAAGGTGTCATACCTATTAGATTTTTAAACGTAGTACGGTATGCCCATAGAGTGTCATTTAACTTGTATGACCAATCTTTTCTTGATATGTCCACCGTCTTCTCGAGTATGGTCTTTAATTCTATATTGGAGAGTTCCACTTTACCACTCGTTTGAGGATGATATGGTGAAGCAACGTGGTGAGTTACTCCATATTTGCTGAGGATTTTCCTGAAAGTTCCTTTCATAAAATGAGAACCACCATCAGTAATTAAAAATCCGGGAACTCCAAACCTGAGGAATATAACATCCTTGATCATTTTCACTGAGGCGGATGCATCTGCATGGCTTGTTGGAATAGCTTCAACCCATTTAGTACCATAATCAACAGCAACAAGAATATAAGTATAACCATTTGATTCTATAAAAGGTCCCATGTAATCCATTCCCCATACAACAAAGGGCTCGATTATAAGACTATAATTCATTGCCATCTCTTGTCTCCTACCTATATTACCTCTTCTTTGGCAAGCATCATAGTGTTCTACATACTTGTATGTGTCCTTGAGCAAGGTGGGCCAATAGAATCCAGATCGAAGTACCTTCACTATAGTTCGCTTGCCTGCATGATGTCCTCCATACGGGCTGTCATGACTAGCTTGCAAAATTGCATTCATTTCATGGTTAGGAACACACTTCTGAATCATTCCATCAGGTCCATGACGATATATATACGGATCATCCCAAAAGTAATATTTAAGATGATTACAGAATTTCATTCTTTGATTTATTGTCATACCAGGGCGTACAAATTTTACCGTGAGATAGTTAGCAGAATCCGCAAACCATGGATCAACAATTTGAAAGTTTGCTAAATATTCTCGTGGAAATGACTCATTTATAGGTACGGGGTTAGTAATTATTCCCTCCATCCTAGAGAGATGATCTGCTACCTGATTATCCTTACCCCTCATATCTACTATTTGCAAATCATATTCCTATAGTAATAAGACTCACCTAATCAACCTGGGCTTCGCATCCTTTTTCACAAGGAGGTGACGCAGAGCTTGGTGATCCATATGAACTATTACCTTAGAATTAATGATGTAAGATTTAAATTTGTCACAAGCAGAAATGATAGCTAGGAACTCTTTTTCTGTAGTAGCATAATTTTTCTGAATCTTATTAAGAGTCCTAATAGCGTAATAAATAACATTTAAATTATTTCCATCTCGCTATCCTAACACAGCCCCTAAAGCATAGTCACTAGCATCACACATGATTTTGAAAGGTTCATCCCATTTTGGAGATTGCATGATGGGTGCTGAAACTAATTTGTTTTTAAGGTTCTCAAAAGCTGCAATGTAGTCATGATTTAAGTAGAATGGAGTTTCTTTTTCAAGAAGGTTGCTGAGAGGCATAGCTATTTTATAAAAATCTTTTATAAAACGCTTATAAAAACCTGCATGTCCAGAAACATTTTTAAGTTTTTTATGTCCTGAGGTATTGGAAGATTTTCTATAGCATCTATATTAGTTTTGTATATTTCTATACCCTTCTCCGTAACCTTATGCCCGAAAATGTTACCTTCTCTTTCCATGAAACGGCATCGTTCCCAATTCAAAACCAAATTTGATTGCCTGCATCTCTGTAAAACTTTGGTTAAATTGTAGAGGCAATTATCAAATGTTGTTCCGCAAACAACGAAATGATTTGTTAGAACTTCCATTGTTTTCTCTACAAGATCATCAAAGATTTTTAAAACACATTCTTGAAAAGTCGCAGCTGCGTTACATAAGCTAGACAGAATTAATCTACAAGCATATTTACCATAAGGGAAAGTGAAAGTTGTTTTCTCTTGATCTTCCGATTGTATAGCAATTTGAGAATATCTAGAATAACCATCAAGAAATCCGAAATAAGAATTATTACTAATTCTTTACGAAAATTTATCTATAAATGATATAGGTTTATGATTTTTCTGTGTCTCACGATTTAGTTTCCTAAAATCAATGCACATACGATATCCAACAATAGGTTTTACAGGAACTAGCTCACCATCCTCATTCATAGCAGCATCAAGACCACTTTTTCTTGGTATGTAATGAGCTAGGCTAACCCACTTACGGTCAGAAATAGGATGTATTATGCCTGCATCTAATAAGAATATAACCTCTTTTCTTACTACTTTTTCATTTTTAGATTAAGCGTTCTTTGTGTATCAACTATAGGTTCAGCATCATCAAGCATGGTAATCTTATGTGTTACAATCGATGGATCTATTCCTTTAATATCACTTAAAGTATATCCAAAGACTTCATGATGCTTAATCAAGACTGAAATGAGTTTATTTGTTTCATTTCTGATAAATTTTTACTAATAATAATAGGACATTTATTATCATTATCTAAAAACTCATATCTCATATCATCTGGGAGTTGTTTCAATTCAATTGGCGGAGGTTCTTCATCTCCTTTTCTTACCAATTCTTCATAGTCATGTGGATTTTGTGCTTCCGGAACTGAATCAAGGTAATCATCCATGTCTTCTCTCTCCTCATCATATGTGCTTCCTCCCAATTAATTAGGCTTCTCTCTAAATCATCTTGTGGAGTACTGAAATGAATCACTGCCAGGTCGGCAGTCGTTTTCTCTTCCTTGATATCTTCCAATTCATATGGCCTCTTCTTTAGTTTGGAAAAGTGGCATGTCATTTGCTATTCTCCAAACATCAATGAAATAGACTCCTTCTTATTATCAATTCGAGCTTTAGTTATGGAAACAAAAGGCATGCCTAAAAGAATAGGACAAAAAGAATCTCGAGGCATATCAACAATATGAAAATCAAGGGGGTACATGAGTGATCCAATAAAGACATAGATATTTCTGATGACACCTTCCGGTATTATATTAGTTCTATTAGACAATTTAATAGTAGTTTCTACCGGTTCCACATCTGGATTATTTAATTTGTAGCGAAGTTCCTCATAAAGTTATGAAGGCATAATGTTTATAGTGGAAATCAGCTCACAAATTCCGTATAAGAAAGTTTCTCCACAATATATAGGAGTCATAGGTTTAGAAGTTTTGTTGCCTCTTACCTTACCTTCAATGAACTCTAAAGTTTCAAGATCTAGCATAACCACTTCATTGTCCACTATTCGTGCTTCCATAAGATCCTTTAATATAACATTATTTATATTGGTAGCTTCCGGGTTCTTTTCAGGTTTCTTTAATCTCTTCTTGATTTGTTATTCCTCTTTTTGCTTTTTCTTGATATTTTCTTGAATATGTGCAAAGGAGAACTCTTCCATTAGCGCACTTTCTCTTGCACGCTTCTTTTCTTCAAGGGGTCTATGGGGTTCCCATTCTATGGGTACTGATACGTTGCTAACGTATCCATATTTTTTGATGTTCCATGCTTGGTTTTATCTACTTTCTTATGTTTTATTCCAACTTTGGAGTACTTTCTATACACTTTCTTGGACTAACCTATTAACAAGAGCCACAGTGCCAGCTACCTGTTTTCTGCTGTTTTTGGTTCTAGGAAAGTCAGAAAATGAATATTCTTGGAATTGGACGGGACAAAAGCCAAAGTCAGTTTTTCATCGAGGGACACCCGGAGCCAGAATACGAGACGGAGAGGGGCCAGGGGGCCGCCACACCACCTGGTCGCACGGCCCAGCCTAGCCTGCACCAGGGGGTGGTCTGGCCGCCCTAGGCACCCCCTTGGCCTCCGCTTCCGCCTATAAGATGCCTCCGATACAGAAACCCTAAGTACCCGATCAAAATTCCACTAAAGAGTCTGTAGCCGTCGTCATCTCCATCCCTAGATCGGGAGGGATCTGAAGCTCTTCCTGGCACCCTGCCAAAGAGGGGAATTCACCCTCGAGGCTTTCTTCATCACCATGCAAGCCTCCGGTGTGATGCGTGAGTAGTTCATCCTTGGACTGCGGGTCCATGTAGTAGCTAGATGGCTGGTTCTCCTCCTTTTTTCTACCATGTTTAGATCTTGTGAGATCCGTTCATGATCAAGATGATCTATTTGTAATTCATACATGTTGTGTTTGCGAGGATCCGATGGATATTGAGATGCTATTTCAGATTGATTATTGATTCTATCATGTCTTTGTTATTTGTGATCTTGCATGCTTTCTGTTGTTAGTAGCTATCATGGCCAAGTAGATGCTAGGAACTCCAAGAGTTAGTATTTATGCTTGATAGTGGGTACATGCCTCTAGTAATCTGGGGAAGTGACAGAAATCTCTAATGTACTAGATGTGTTGTTGCTACTAGGGAGAAAACAACAATCCTTTATTCATAGAACAATCGTACTGTTTACTTTACACGCAATGCGTAATGCAATTATTCGTTGCTTGCAACTTAATACTGGAGGTGGTTTAGATAATAACCTGAAGGTGGATTATTAGTCATAGATGCAGTTGGATTACGGTCTATGTATAATGTTGTAATGCCCAATCAAGTCTCAAAGGAGTCAAGATGAGTAGTATATGCATATTGCTTTCTCGATGTTTGTCAATTGCCCCGGTGTAATTTGTTCAGCCAACATGTCATCTATGTTAAGGAGAGCCACCACTAGTGAACTATGGACCCTGGTCCTTTCTTTTATCATCAATCTACAACTACTTACTGTTTTCTATTTACTTTCTGCATGCTAGTACTTTCTTCCACTCGATACATTTAATTCTTTGTTTTCAGCAAAACCGGTGAGATTGACAACCTCATCACAAGTTGGGGCAAAGTTCTGTGGTTGTGTTGTGCAGGTTTCCATGTTGCTGCTAGCACCGGTAGTGCGCCCTGCCAAAGTCCAGCTAGCAACACCTTTGAGGTGTTTCCTTACTCCTACTGGATTGATAACCCTGGTTTCATAACTGAGGGAAAACTTGCTGGTATACTCATCATACCTTCCTCTTGGGGTTCCCCAATGGGCTCGATATATTTTGGGCTAAGCAGGTACCAGTAAATGCCCTGCAAAATTCTCAATAATTTTCTTCACTGAGTAAGAACCAATACCAAGGGTTTTAATCATTGCACAAGTCCTTTCATCTGCAAGGAAATTGTTAACACAAGAACATTTAGAAGAACTATTTGTAATGTTCTCCTTATTAAAATTTTCTGTTGCATCCTTCATTTTCACTATTAATTTCCAGGCTTCATCATAAGTATAGGATAGAAAACTACCATTAGAAGCAGTGTCTAGGTTCGCTCTATTTTTATTATTAAGCCCTCCATAAAAAGTGTGAGTGATTAACCAATCATGGAAACAATGATGGGGGCAATTATCTAAATAGCTTTTGTACCTTAGATACCCTTCATACAAACTCTCATCAGGACTATTTTTTACACTAATAATAATACCAGTTATCCTGTGAGCTTTGCCTTCTGAATAATATTTCGATAGGAACTTGGTTGTCAATTACGCCCAAGACCTTGGTGCTTCTGCACAAAAAGATCTATACCAGTCAGAAACATTATTAGAGAGAGTTTGTCTAAAGAACTGGGTTTTAACCGTATCAAGATTACAGTCGTCGAATATAAAGGAGCTAAGAAAATATTCAAAAAATTGTATGTGTCCATATGGACTCTCTTCATTGGTTCCTACAAATTTCTTAGAATGTAGTAGTTCAAATAATAAAGGGTGGATCTCAATTCCATCCAGATATATGCTTTTATTGACAGTTATAAAATCATCCATGGGCGAACCCATTTTCCTTACTCCCTCAAGCTGGATTAAATGCTGAGTGTTGTCCATTGTTGTAGTCCTGCAACTTAAATTAAAAATTAGTACAACAAAAGTAAATAACTAAAAGTAAAGTGACTTATAGCGCTAAGCTCCCTGGCAATGGCGCCAGAAAATGGCTTGATGACTGCACGTGCACAGATCATTTGTAGCTAGTTTCGAAATAAAGATATCGATCCCACACGGAGCACTAGGCGAAAGACTAAAATATTTTAACTAAAACTAAACGAAGTACTTAAGGAATAACTTTAAGATGCAAGAAAAGTAGAGTTGTTTTTGGGTTTTTGATTGAATGAAGCAATTTAAAGTAAAGTAAAACTTAATGCAGAAAGTAAGAATCGCGTTTTAAAAGAGCTTGGAACTGCAATAGAGAAAAAGGCGTTCTCGGGGAGTGGTGGATACACCACTAGCAGTTTAGACTAAGCAATCAAGATTATTATAAAAAATATTCTCATGATATGTATGTAGGTGGGAGGAGCTCCATATATGGACAAATAGGCAGCAACCACTGCTCACATCATCCTTCATAACCACAGCTGATAGATAAACGAAATCAATTGTATTATCCCGCTATTAAGGGATTTCTCCCGTGGCATGGACATGGCCTTATGAGTTCTCCTTGTTTCCCCAAGTTAGTATGTAAAGAATGACAATATCTTTATAGCCATAGTAAGTGTTAACATCCCTCCATCTACCAACAAGTAATCCCCTTTATCGAGTCCCCATAAGAGGCAAATATTAAGGAGGTGCACAACTCCCAACATCAAGATGAAGACAATTAACACATATACATAATGATTTATAACATAATAATCTCTATGTTATCTCAATCATATGCTAGGGTTTCTCCATCTCCCCAAGAACTAATGATCTACTCAGACATGGAGGCAATCAACATCATGGCAATGGTAATGGTAACAATTGTAAATGAATAGTTCTTGTATAAATCCACAACGAGTATGGAAATTACAACAAGATCTGGATTGGGTGAAGATGGGATGGATGGAGGTGATGGTGGTGCAGCGGTTGATGAAGATGAAGATCAATGCCTTAGCCTCCCAAATCCGCGTAGGGCGAAGATGGATCCCTTAGGCAAGTTCCCCCTCCAAGTGCCTTCCAGAGGTGAGGTTTCGGCGATTTCTGGGTGTTCTGTATGGTGTCTCTCCAATCCAGTTGGACGGGGTGAAACTATTTGAGGAGGCGGTGGTGGCGCAACCTATACGACCGGAACTATACGGCCAGAAAATTTATTCCTGATGTATAGTTGGTCGTTGAACCATCTGTATGCCTCGATTGCTGCGAGTTTTCTTATGGTGATATTGATATTTACCAAATAAGCGATTTACGTTTTTTTGACTCCTTTTCTCCCCAATACAACTGCTCCAAGAATTGTGTGCATTGTATCCATCATCTGTCCCGATCCTGGTGAAAATAGACATAAAACGTGTGCGTGAACGCCGTAAAATACCAAGATCCTACAACTATAGTGCAAACTAATAATATAAACCATGATGCAAATATGCACTCATCAAGCTTCCCAATTACTTGGTTGTGTGTACTTCCTCAAAACCCTTCATTATGACTCCTTATTTCGCATTAAAAGCTGTGATTTCCTGCACAACATAAATCAAAGAGAGGATTTGCATATCTTTGCAATTATTAGTCATTAGTGGCAAGGACTGAGAGTTTCTTTGGCAATTTCTTGACAAAAAACAATGTTTAAACACAGTGGAATATGGCAAAAATCAAAGCCATCAACTTCCCCAAAGCTCAAACCTCGATCGTCCTCGAGCAAGAAGAACCAAAAGAACTATAAGGAATGCAGCGTTTAAACTTGAAACAACGAGAATAAGAGTTCACTTATAGTTGGTAGTCGTATGTGCTCAACACTTCATTCATTTGCGAAGCTTATCAAAGTTAGAGAGATGACAAGAATACTATACAAGCTTTAGTAAGTTACTACAATCAAAGTAAAGTTTAATATAAGTATAAGTAACTAAAAGTGTAGCAATCAATTCAATTCCTCTAATTAACTCTTAGCTTTCCAAGGAACACTAGGATGTTTAAATACCATAATTGAGTAAGAGAGTTTCATGTCCCAAGTAGTATAACAATGAAGTGTCTTATTTACACCCACATCAATAAATCAAGTCTATCAAAATCACTTCTAACCAATCATTGTCTTTCAAGAAAAATCCATAAAGTAGTAATGAGACCATGCCAAGGACTTGTAATGTGGATCCTCATAAATATCTTTTTTATTTCTTTCATTTTTCAAGGATCGCTGATTGTTTCTTTTGCAATCGTTTGCACAACCTTTGAGAGTACCAATACTTTTGCCCATATATTGACATGTATGCCACTCATGTCATCAACTCATAGCCGAAATCCGGGGTTATACCATAGATCATTCAAAAGCTAATGGAGTTTTTGGCATCCCAAAGGTATGAATTAGAGACATAGAACAAGGTTGTCTCAATTCTTTCTCTTTTTTTAGATAGTACCGAAGTTTGATCCACAAGGTTAGCTTTGGCATGCATCACAATTACCACTAGACTTTATTTCAATCAAACAATTCCTTTCATGAGTGTCGTCAAGACTATCAAAATATCTATGGGGTTAAGTATCATCAAGGGTATACTCTCAATAAAATCATTCATCAAACAAGTCGTAAGTTTTAGACTTTTTCTTATTGTACTTGTTTGGAAATATTATTTCCAAGGCAAGACTCGGTTAACTAAAAGAACTAGATCAAGAGCTTCAACAACTAATCATCATACCAATAAAAATCCTTACTCCAACCATATTAAATTACTTCCCACTAGCATGGCATCTTAGCAAATCAACCAACTAAGATAAACAACTCAAACTTCATAAGTGGGAGACATAGGACATACCTCAAATAAGTGACTTCATGATCCTCTTCCTTATAGGGATGTGTTCCTTCAAAACTCAAACACGATTACTCTCATAATGATATTAAAGTAAAGAGGCAAAGTGTGAATCCATGTTTACGAAAAAAGGAAAAACGGAAAAATCTTTTTATATTTTTTAGGATAGGGATTAAAGAATAGAAAAGAACTTGTGACCAAGCAAGGGTTTAAGAAAATAAAAACAAATGAAAAACTAAAAAGTAAAGGAAAAAAGCAAAGTGTTGGAACAAGCCAACACAAGTGTTTCAAAGCTCCCAAGGAGCTAGAGTACAACCTTGTTATTACACAAATAAATTTGTCGGGGGAACACATCCCCAAGCTCAGGCTTTTGCAAGCCCTTTTGTTGCTCATTGTGGTGGCGGTGGATAATCTCCCATGTTCCATTGGCTGCTCCAATCATGGAACTGGGTGGCGAGGCTTGCAGTCGCATCTCGGAGGTTGATGGAGAGGTTGTTCATGTTTTGAATATTTCCATTGAGTGCATAAATGTCTTCATAGGTGGTGTATTTGTTTGGTGGCTGCTCGTCTAGTTCGGTTCCTCATTGTTCTACTTCTTCATCTTCTCCTCCTCCCATGGGTATTTCTTGTTGGGTAGAGTAGCTTCAACCTGCGCGTCAAAACGCAAACGTCCATCCTCAATAGAGAATAAACCATTAGGCAAAGGAGCTGGGATCAAGTGATCCGCTCTAGGTATATCAAAGAAATATGTACCATGATTTTTAGAAATCATACCACATGCTCTTAGAGTTGAAAGACCTGACTTCAAGTCAATGGTTGGATGTTACCTAGGTTGATGCAAAGTGCGTGTGCAAAAATGGTCACAACTCCTCCTCCACATATGGGTCCTCGAGATTGAAGAGCCTGATGCCTAAGGTAAAACACAAGAAGAACGCCCAAATTTGGCGTTAAGTTACAATTAATAAGAGCATCTTTTGCGATGATCAACATGTCCTTCTCATCAACTCTTGTAAACTCACCACGTGCCTGCAGTGTGTTAGTAATCACGTAGAATAAATATCGAATAGCAGGATGATCAATTTGGTTCCCCTTGGATATGTTCCATGAATTATCATCAAATTAAAATATTGTAAAGGGGAAGGATCTAAAACAAAAGTAGGTGTGCGTACATTGGTGGTGTTGTTGGCAAACCCAAAGCATTGAGCCTATGGGCTGAGTGTCAAAGTGTACTCACAGTTCATAAGACGGACTTTGATTCGATCAACTCTGGGCCTTTGTTCCTCGGCACAACCATAAGGATCCACCGTGTGTGTCAAGGTGCTAAAGAACTCAAGCATCAAGCGGCGATACGTGGCAACATCCTGAAAGACAAAATCATACAAACCAACATTGTTGCAAAGTAAATCGAAATCAGCACGAATACCAAGTTGGTTCAGGATATAAGGACATGCCCACTTGGTGGACTTGATTTCTCAAAGCTTGAGATGATTGAAACGGTTTAGCTGGAACTCCTCGGTGAAATCGATACCAAGTGACTCGGGGGTCAATGTATCAACCGGTGGTGCGAAGGATTCCGCAGCCACCTCACGTGTACGACTCCTCGTGTTCATCTAATAATAAAAACAAGACAAAGTAAATAAAGATTACTAATAATTGTTTGGGTCCAATAGAAACATAGCATAAGTGATTCTCTACAATAACTACAAAATAAACTCCTCTAAGAACAATGCTAAGCTTACTTAATATCAAGATTGAATCAAGAACAAGACCTATGTCTAGATTGACAATGATGAATGATTGAGTGGAGCTTTTGCACAAATAAGTTGAGGATCGGAGGAGAATCATACCTTAGATTGAATGAGTGCGAAGAATCAAAGAAAGATTAAGTAAATTTGAAGATCCAATGGAGGTGGTTTGGAGTTTGGAGGAAGAAGAAATAGAAAAATTGATTTTGGGGATTTTAGGTTACCTCCTCGGGGTGCTTATGGTGGCTGCGTACATGGTACGGACGGGCGGTACGACCGGAGCCCGCTCGTACCGGGTGACTTACCTTGGGGACGACGGCTGCTCTAGGCGGTGCACTCGGTATGGGCGTGCGGTACGGCTGTGCGCCCCCGTATAGTTGGTCGTTATCGATTCGGTACCTTTGTTTGAAATCTGATATTTGCTCGAGGGTACGGTATGGGCGCACAGTACAGATGCGTTCGGCCATACCAATGGTCGTTATCGACACTGTTTCCTTCGACAAAAATTAAAATTCCCATCTCCCTTTGGCTTGATGTGGTACAGGCGCACGGTACGCTCCAATCCGGCCGTACCAGTGGTTGTTAAGAACACTATGAGCTACAAAACTTAAGAAATTTGATTAGTAGCTCAGTGCGCCTTTGCACATCTTATCAAAGGACTAAATAACAGCAAAAATACTAAGTAATGATCCAACAATACTTCTTAGGCCATGTGTTAGTAAAATAAAATATAGAGGACTACCTTATTTCTTCTCTCTCCATAGGTCTTATTGAGCACTGTTTATTAAAAAACCAAAACAAAAACAAAACTAACACAATAAAGATTAATACATAAAGAAATTTTTTATTTCACATGGGTTGCCTCCCATGAAGCACTTCTAGTTAAGGTCAATTATCTTGACCTTGATGGCAATCACTTAGGTTTGTGAAGTGGAACACCCACTCCAAAGTAGTTGGCTTTCAAAGTAATTACACCATCATCATCATTAGGTTTGGCCTTCTTTTTCCTAGGGAAGTGGACTACAAAAGGATCTCTAGATGGTAGCCCTATTCTCACATTCCCTTCATGTAAATTAATCAAATATTTAATAGTTCTTAGGAATGGCCTACCTAGAATTATAGGTGTTATGGGATCATTAGGCATGTCCACAATAAAAATATCAATAAGAGCAGGACTACCTTTAATTTCGACAACTATATTTTCTTTGATCCCAACAGCTTATTTATAAGTTGAATCAGCTAGATGGAGTCTTAATTTAGTTGTAACAAATGGCCCCAAGTTTAATCTGTCGAATAGGCTTTTGGAAATTGTTGAGATGCTCGCACCAAGATCACAAAGTGTGGATATCTCAGTAACTCCCAACTTAATTTTAATAGTGGGCTGAAATATATCATCTAGCTTAGCTGGAAGCTTATCAGCTAGTATTTTATACTCCATATCTAAATCGTGAACCTTAGATGCTACTTGTTGTATAAATTGTTTGTACATAACATCATTACCTTATTCTATACCCAACTGAGCCTCCACGGTCTTTGTTCTTTCTTGTAGAGCCTGCACATCATTTCTAATTGCACCGGCCTGGTTAGATAATTTTCCTATACTACTTTCGTGGTTCTCCATGATCTTAATAAGCATATGATTCTTCTCGATTTGAGCTTGTATAAATGTTCTAATAGTTTTCTCAAATGGGTGATTGCCATGATTTGCTCCATTAGTATTATCATAATTATTATAAGGAGCTCATGTAGGATTAGCATGATATTTTTGAACATAGGAAGCATAATTATTTTTCCATGAAGGATTAAAAGGAGTACGAGCTATAAAATTAACACCATTAACATTGGTAGTGATAGAATTAACTTGGGTATCTTCCATAACCTTTACTAAGCTAAGAAACTCATCTACCTTAGATGTAAGCTCTTCATTGTTTACCTCGGTAATTGAACTTACTCTATTCGAGGTTCTTTCCACATGCCATTGGGCATGGTTATTTTGCACATCATCAAGTAACTTTTTTGCAACACTCACATGCTGACATGGGTATACCCTACAGGTACTCGAGTTTGGCATATACGGTCCAGATACAGTAGAAGCCCACGGCGTTGCCAAGGCCCAATGCAGAATTCGGGTAACCCACAGACTCTCCGATTGCTTGTGGTGCAAGAAGAAGCTTAAGATAGAAAGTTCAAAGGACGAACCCTAATCAGTAACTGACTTGACCTGCTACTCGAGACCTAGCCTATCTATATAAAGGCTAGGGGGGGTGGCGAGGAGGACAATCACAACCCTAGTTTCCACAACCATTGCCAAATTGCATCTGCGCACCCCTGTAATCTTCGATTCCTTTGATAATTCCAAAAGCAGACAAGCAAGAGTAGGGACCTCTACGAGGCCTGAACTTGGGTAAACCTTGCGTCCCTGTGTGCTTGTTTGCTAGCTGATTGATGCCTCCAGTGCTCCCTCCTTCTCCAAAACCCAAGGCCATAATAATGGGCATTTACGAGTTAAATCCTCATCAATTGGCGCCGTCTGTGGGAACTGGGAGTGCTGATGTCGTGGCTTCTTTGGCCCCGTCAACCATGATCTACAACTCTGCAACAGCAGAGATTCGCTAGCTCTTCGGCTCTTTCGACTTCACCGTCCACACGCCAGCCACTCGCCCGGCTTTCGAGTCTGTGGGTGATGGGATCAGCCTGGCGATTGGGAGCTTCCGCTTCTAGGTCGGTCAACTGGGCACCCTTCGCATGCCCGACCAGCCAACGACACCCACGATTGCTCCAGCATCATGGCTCCTGCCACCAATCGGCACCCTCAGCGAGCTCAACGCCCCGGCAATAGCTAGGAGCACGGACAGTGACAGCAGTCGCGGATCTGATCTGGGTGACCTAGCCACAGAAGATGGAGCCTATGGCTCCGGATCTGAAAGTTGTGGGTGCAACAGCTTCCCCAATCCCTTCATGTGAGCCATCATCAACACGGGTGACACCAGCGTTAATCACGAAAACGCTGGCACCAGGACTGGACCGCCCAACGGCGGTATACCAAACGGTGGCCCTACCAACAGCGGCCCCACCAACGGCGCGCCCACCGATAATGGGGCGGGAGGAGAACCGTCGGTCACGGTGAATGAGAACACCGTAGAACGCATGCTGGTCAAGCTCAATGACAACGAGTGGGCCCGCTGTCGAGAAGCTCTATGGGGCAATCCTCTAACCCCCAACACCTCGTAGGACATGCTGATGGGATACCATTGGCTACTAAAGGAGGAATTCAAGCGCCAGCAGCAAGTAATCGCGCAAATTGAGGCACGTGGAAAGGCGGCGGATGAGTTGAGCCTTCAGCGAGTTGTGCTCTCCTCCCACGGAGGATCCTCCTCCAAGGGCAACAAGTACCAGGCCAACAAAAGGCAATCTCGACTGGCCCATCTCACCGAACAAGAGCGTGTAGAAGCCGTGAAAGTCCTCGACTTCAGCTCCATGATGGTGGATACGCAAGGTAACGTGCTCCTGAAGACGCTGCAAGCCGCGGTGATGGCGGCCACCATGTACCTCCTCAACAACTAGCCACCGGCTGGAGATCCACGAGCTACCCTGCACCGATCCACGATCGTGGGTCTGGGGCTAATCAAGGCCACCCTCGACAAAGAGCCAACGCCAGAGCCATATAAAAGCAAGGCTCTAGCCAAACGCTACTCCTCGCCCTCGTCCAGCGATGATAGCCACGACCTGTCTCGATGTCGCCGCTCACGAAGACACAATCACGACTATGACGCGCGTCATGACATCATGTAGCGCAAAGTCGACAAAATGCGGTCTTTCAACTGGCTCAGAGGACGACGAGGTGGAGCTCTGCGACGCCAGATGCTTCAGCAGAGCCATTAGGCAAAAGCGAATGCCTAAAGGGTTCAAACTCCCATCGGAGAACCCAAAATTTGATGGCCTATAGGACCCAAAGATTTGCATGGAGGATCACATCTCCTCTGTCAGGCTACACGACGGGAGTCAAAGCACGGCCATGCAATGCCTGCAGCTACAGCTATAGGGCACTGCTCGCGCATGGCTCAACAACCTCCCGCGTGGATCCATTCGCAGCTAGGAAGAGCTAGACTACACCTTCATGCACAACTTCAAGGGCACTTACAAAAGGCCCGCATCAATCGAGGAACTAAGGGGCTGCCAACAAAGGTCTAGTGAGTCGATACGCTCGTACATCTAGAGATGATTCATCATCAAGAACTCCACAGAAAACATCTCGGAGGATCGCGCAATCGACTCGTTCAACGGTGGCGTTTGTCGTATAGAGCTCAGGGAGGAGCTGGGCCGCTCGAAGCCCAAAACGATTGACCACCTGATGGAAATCGTGAATCGGTGGGCGAACGGAGAAGATTCGGTAAAAAACTGCACCTACTCGAACGATGACGAAGACCTTGGGCGCAGACGCGACCGTGGAGGAAAACGTCGAATGCACGTCTACGAGGACCGCGACGAAGTCAATATGGTCGTAGCCGGCTACGCCGACAAACGCGATGACAACCGCAACATCGGATATCACAGCGGTAGATATCACGACAGCGGGAAAACCACACAAGTGTGGCAGCACCACACTTGTGAAGAGGCACCCATAACATCTATCTAGGACAAACTCTCTGGACCATGCAACGTGCACTTCTACATCGACAAACAAGACGGCAAGAAACAGCCCAGCCACCTCCTAAAGGACTGCCGCGAGTTCCTCAAGCTTCACGAAGGCTTGGCTCAGATGAATCGTGACGCGATCAACCGGGGCTACAAAGCCGCCCCAGGTGCTGTGGCACATGGAGCTCCTCCATCACCGCCCGAACCACCACCACCCACGGCTGCGCCAGTCCAGCATCATGGAGGCGTGCTGTACTCGCGAGCCGTGGGCAACATGGGGATGATCCAAAAAGGGCATCCCTCCAACTGAATGTAGAAGGCAATCACTCGCCAAGTCAATTTGGTGATAAAATATTCACCTTCCACCATTGAGTACCTCAGTGGAAGCGAGTCCTGCATCACCTTTGACAAGCGTGACCACCCGTGCCAAGTCCCTCGTCTAGGCCACTGTCCCCTCATACTCGAGGCGTAGATCGGAGACTTCGATATGAGTCGTGTCTTCATGGACGGCGGAAGCGGCATCAACCTCATGTTCGCAAGTACCCTGCGCACGATGAGGATCCCTCTGACTTGTCTGGAAGTTTTAGACACGACGTTCCACGGCATCGTCCCAGGGAAGGGTGTATACCCCCTTGGCAAAATCAACCTCGACGTCATCTTTGGCACTCCGCAAAACTTTCGGCGAGAACACATTGACTTTGAAGTCGTCAACTAGCCCTCACAATACCACTGCATCCTCGGATGTGTCGCGTTCGCAAGGTTCATGGCAGTGCCACACTACACCTATCTGTAGATGAAGATGCCAGGCCCAAACGGCATCATCACAATGAACGGATGCTTTGAGAGGTCCGACCGCTGCGATAGGGAATTCAACAGAATCTCCCAGTCCTTTGGCATGCAAGAGGAACTCGCAAAGATGAAGGAGTCGAAAGACAACAGTCTGCCTCCCCTAAGCAGGCCAAGTTCAACCGACCTGTCCTTCGACTCATTGGTGCACACAAAGAAACTCCAGGTCCACCCAACGGACCTGACCAAGATGGCCCTCATCGCCAACAACTTGAGTCCCGCATAGGAACTCGCGCTCGTCGGATTCCTCCGTGAGCAATAGGAAATCTTTGCCTAGTGTCCAGCGGACATGCAAGGGGTTCCTATGGAATTCACCGAGGACTCACTCAACATGAATCCAGATGCAAGGCCAGTCAAGCAGAAAATACGGCAACTATCTGAACCAGGAGCAAAAGCAGTCGGTATAGAGATCAACAGACTTCTCGACGCAAACTTCATACATGAGATCAAGGAAAGCACCTGGCTCACTAACACAGTGCTTGTGCCTAAAAAGACATGGATATCCTGCGGATGTGCGTGGACTTCACCTCCTTGAATAAGCACTGCCCAAAAGATCACTTCTCGTTGCCACGGATCGATCAAATCATCGACCCTACCGCGGGTTGTGAGCGCCTCTGCTTCCTCGATGCCTACTCAGGCTACAATCAGATTCGAATGAAGGAGGGAGACCAAGAGAAAACGGCGTTTACAACGCCCTTCGGTGTGTTCTACTACAATACGATGCCTTTCAGGCTAAAAATGCAAGAGCCACCTATCAGCGGTGCATGCAGGCTTGCCTCAAGAACCAACTTGGTCGCAACATCCAAGTCTACGTTGACGACATCATCATCAAAACCAAGGAGGAAGCCACGTTAATCGACGATCTCCGCGAGACCTTCATTAACCTCGACCGCTACCAGATCAAGCTCAATCCGGACAAATGCGCCTTCAGCATGCCATCGGGGCAACTACTCAGGTATATCATCTCTGCAAGGGAGATCGAGGCAAACCCGAAGCAAATAAAGGCCATACTAGCCATGGAGAAGCCGAAGAACGTAAAAGGCGTCCAACAACTGGCTAGGCGAATCACGACGCTCAGTCGATTCATCAGTCGAAAGGGCGAAAAGGCACTGCCCTTCTACCAACTCCTCCGCAAAGCTAACAAGTTCGAGTGGACAGACGAGGCGCAAGAAGCATTCGAAGACCTCAAGCGTCTACTATCCACCTCGCCAGTACTAGTGACGCCTTGCGAAAAGGAACCACTACTTCTCTACATCTCCGCCACCAACCAGGTGGTAAGCACGATGCTCGTGGTGGAACGAGCCGAAGAAAATAAGGTCCACGTAGTCCAGCGCCTAGTATACTACCTCAGCGAGGTGCTCACGCCAACAAAGCAGCGGTACCCGCACTACTAGAAGCTGGCATATGGTGTCTTCATCACAGCCAGGCGACTGCGCCACTACTTCCAGGAGCACCCAATCATGGTGGTAAACGACGCCCCGCTCGGGCATATACTCAATAATCCTGACGCCACTTGACAAGTTGCGCTCTGGGGAATCGAAATATCTCCACGAGACATCACATATGAGAAGCGTGACGCGATTATGTCACAAGTCCTCTCGGATTTTCTCGTGCACTAGATGGAGAACCAGCTCCCCGACAAGCCAGATATGTCCTATCTTTGGAAAATGCACTTCGACGGGTCCAAGCGAAAGGACGGAGCTGGGGCAGGAGTCATACTGACATTGCCTCAAGGAGACAAGATGAAATACATTATGCGAATGCAGTTCACTGCCTCCAATAACAAGCCAAGTATGAGGCCTTAATCCACAGGATGCGGATGGCGAAAGCCTGCGGTGCCAAGAGTATCATCATCTACGGCGACTCCAAGCTGGTGGTAAACCAAACGATGCACGAGTGCAACGCACTGAGCGACAACATGATCGCCTATCATGACTTCTACGACACACTCGAGGGACAATTCGACGGCTGCGAGCTGCGGCACGTAGGCCACGAATGCAACAAAGAGGCGGATACACTCGCCAACATCGGCTCCACCTGCACCCCCATACCACCTGGGGTATTTCTCGAGCGTATCTGCGAGCGCTCCATCAAGCCCAAGGCTCCAGAGAAGAAAGCAAGCACGTCAATGGACTCGGGGGCTACACCACCCAACGAGCCAATGGCAGTCGATGAAATGGAGCTTGATACGTGACTCGAAGGCCCAATAGAGGTCATGATGATCGAGTCATCTTGGACATAGCCGTACATCACATATCTACTTAGCAAGAGGCTGCCAGATGACCTGACTGATGCGCGACACATCGCATGACGATCCAAGGCATTCACTCTCATCAATGGAGAACTGTACAAGCGCAGCATTACAGGGGTACTTCAACGGTGCATCTCCAACAGGGACGGAAGGGTCGTCCTCCTCGACATACATGAAGGCACTTGCGGGCATCATGCTGGCAGTCGTGCCCTTGTTGCCAAAGCTCTGCGAGCTGGATTCTACTAGCCCACGACCATGCGCGATGTCAAGGACATCGTCCAGCGCTGCAATGCTTGCCAGCGATTCGCGGACAAACCTCATGCACGTGGCATAGAACTCAGGCCAATACCATTGGCTTGGCCCTTCGCAAAATGGGGACTCGGCGTGGTCAGCAAGCTCCCAAAGTCCTCGCGAGGAGGTTATGTCTACCTCTTGGTCGCGGTCGACAAATTCACCAAGTGCATCGAGGCCATGCCGGTGACGAATCAATCAGGGGCCAGCGCTGTCAAGTTCTTGAGTCCATTGTCTACCGCTTTGGAGTGCCACATAGCATCATCACGGACAATGGGACGAACTTCACCTCTAAAGAGTTCTAGGAATTCTGTGAAAACCTGGGAATCAACATAAGCTATGCCTTGGTGGCTCACCTGCATACCAACGGTCAAGTCGAAAAGCCCAACGGCCTCGTCTGTGGTGGAATCAAGAAACGACTCCTCCGGCCACTCGAACAAGCCGCTGGATGCTGGCCAGATGAGCTGCAATTTGTACTTTGGAGCCTGCGCAAAACCCCAAACAGTGCCACAGGATACACTCTGTTCTTCATGGTGCACGGTGTTGAAGCGGTGCTACCCACAGAAGTACGCTACATGTTGGGGGGATACCCCCGGGTAGGGTCACGCCAGGGTATAAATGCCGAGTTAGCCGAGGTTCGGCAAGGTCAAATCGGATGCTGGCCGGGTCACCTCAAGGCGGGCCGAATCATGGAGTAACCCGGACCAAGGGATGTCCACCTAACTGGGTCTCATCCGACTTAAGCCGTAAGTCGGAACCATGTATCTAACTTTCATGCAGGAACGGGTGTGGCCGGATCTACTACGATCTGGGTCATGTCAAGCTTCTAGGAGAAGGAAGGAATCTCGCTGTTCAAAAGTAGCCGCGGTACGCACGGCATGAGCGAAGCGGACAGAGACAGGACCAGCGAGGCATGGCCGACAAAGGTGACAAGGCCAATGTCGGGTGATGCAAGCGCCGCAGAGGCTCACGTAGCCTCTGCATGGATGACGCAGGGGGGGGGAAGTAACCCGGTCGGCTTACTATTTTGTGAGGAGGCATATTCCCAGGAATATGCCTCCACGTATGCCCTAAGTGGAGACCTAGCCACCCCTATATAAGGAGGGCTAGGGCCTCTGTAGAAGGGGTTCCGCTATTCTGATTGGTTTTAGGTTCTAAGGGTTGATCTCTAGTTGGTCTCGTACGGGTTAGCTGTGGGTGAGAGTAAGAGAGTTCCTTCTTCCTCCTCTCGCCAATACAGCTCTAGGAGCACTTGTAACCTTGGAAGTGAATCACATATAAAACTTTTGTGTGAGGAATCACCTCATTATCCCTCCCTGGATTCCCCTAGTGCATTTAGTCCCCACCTTTAGCCTATCCATGGCATCTGCCGTGACACCACCACGATAGTTGGTGCCCACCGTGGGGCTAGCGGCGCTAGCAGGGGTCAAGATCCGGACGGGAAACCTCATCGGCACCGGGGAACGCATCGTCTCCGGGCTCGTCCAGCACTTTGGAGCACTGGACTTCGTCAGCGACAACGCTGGCTACTTCGGCACGCACCCTCTTCCGTGCAAAGGCATCTTTGTCAAGCTCGGCGCGCACAAGGTCTACGTCGTTGTGGATGTATCATGCGTTCATCCGCGGCACGTCGTCGAGGCAGGGGAGCCACCCCTTAGCGTGGTTCACGAGGCGTGTATCACTCGCTCCCCGGACCGCGCTAAGGTGATGATGACTGCGCCTGGTGCAGGCGCAAGCAAGGATCCGGCGCCAGATCCGGAGGTAACGCCTAAGGCACCAAGGAAAGGTAGAGGTCCTCCACTAGAGATGCCAGAGAATGTGTTGCGGGAAGCGATGTATAGCTTGGCAAACCCTGTAGTAGCAGCAGTAGATCCGGCTCAGGCATAGGCCGAGCTAGAGGAAACTAGGAAAAAAATACTAGAGGGTGCGAAAAAGATAGCCGCGGCTCAGCAGTCGTTGAACATGACGCTGCGTGAGTACGCAAAGGCAAACAAAGTTGATGCTGTAAAAGTGAGGGGAGAAATCTCATGAGTGAAATGAACAGAGAGGGTGATACTAGGATTGAGGAGTCAGAGAATTGTTTGTCCGTGGGGCTGCCGAGGTATTGTACCCCGGCAAAGAACCTCAGAGCGGCAGATGCAGCTGCATCCGAGCTAGAGGGTCTGACGGGTGAGGCCCGTCAAAGACAACAAGATAGGGTCAATGAGTTGGTTCGGATCGCGAATAGACAAAATGAGGAACTGCTCAGAGCTAACCCGGAGGAGCTGGGGCCTCCAAGATCGTTCGTTCGGCGGTGGGTAACCTAGAGAAATCCGGTGGAGCCGCATCATCTCCTCATGGTGATCCAAGGAGAGAAGAAGTAGTAACCTCAGCCAGAAGGAACAAACAGATCATCCCATATGACCCAACACGGGCAGGGAAAGGAAAAGAGGCATAGAAAATGATGATCGACGAAGTGTGAGCCGAGGTGAAGCTGGCCGGGGTAATCGCAACCAAGGCAATGCTGGTCAAGGGAACGCTGTGAACGGCAATGCCGGACAGCGAAACTCGGCAGGAGCAGGACAACCGCAGCAGCGGAATATACCAAGGCAAGAGCAAAGTGCCGGCCGAGGTATGCAACAAAGAGGTGCTCCACGAGAGCAAGACCGGTACAATGATGGAGATTCGGAAATGGTGAATGCGGGATACCCAAGGCCGGACTATCATGTGATAGGGCCAAGATTGGGAAGCAGGGATTTCATGCCAGATGATGCCAGGTTGAAACTGGATCGACTGTATAGGTCAGAACAAATCGAATGTCAAGGTCCACCGGGTCCTGCGTGTTTTGGGCCCCGGATCATGAAGGAGCCACCGGTACCCAACTTCCAGTTACCCAGAGGCACAAAGACGTATGACGGCAGTACCAAGCCGGAGGATTGGTTGATAAACTATCCTACAGCTGTGAAAATTGCCATAGGAAACTTGAGATGGGCTGTGAGATACGTACCCCAGATGTTGGAGGGGCCAGCAAGGGTATGGCTAAACAATTTGCCGCCCGGAAGCATTAACTGCTGGATCGATTTTGAGGAAATGTTTATCAGCAATTTCTCAAGTACGTATCAGAGGCAAAATAGGCCACAGACCCTAGCCATGTGTAAGCAGAGACCAAACGAGACGGACCAGGAGTTTTTAACCCGGTGGTGTACCGTGATAAAATCGTGTGAGGGTGTGATAGAATCACAGGCCATAGCATGGTTTGCGCAAGGGTGCAGATATGCAAGCGAGCTGTGCCAAAAGTTGCAAAGGAAAATGCCAACCACATTGGCAGAGATGATCCGGATCGCTGATTCGTATGCTCTGGGTGATCTGACTCACCTAGGCTCGTGTCAAACGAGTCAAACGATGAGTACTACCAGAGAGATGGAGCCGGATCATCCCGAAGGAATGACTACAAAGGTAAAAGAAGAGATGACAGACCGGATCACCGGTACAGTTCGCAACAAGTTGCAGCTGTGAATCAAGATCAGCCCGGAGCAGGGGCAGTCAACGTCAGAAATTTGGAGGGCAATGGACTCCGAGAAACGATGGCAAGAAAACTTGGACGCCAGAGCAAAAGAAACAGTGGAAGGAAAAGAAGGACCGTCTGAGGTATACTTATGAGTCAATGTTGGATCAGCCATGTAAATTTCACACGCCAAATCCGAATAACCCAGCGGGTCAAACAACAAGGCAATGTGAGTGGATGCGCAAAATAGAACAAGGTGGTTCGGGGAATGCTCAAGCACCCCGGAATGATCAACCCCGACAGCAGTTGCTCTCCGGAGCGAACGCGCAACAGCTAATGTTGCCTCCTCCTCCGCCGAGGTATGATAACCATGAGAGAAGGGATGGAGTGCATCAGGTGGAAAACCAGCATCAGCCGGATCAGAGGTACCCCGGAAATGAGGGGAGGAATGAGTACAGAGAGCATCATCAGAGTTACTGTGTGTTTACCACTGAGGAAACAGATAGAAAAAGTTTGCAGCACCGACATATGGAGGTGAATGCAGTAATGCCTGCGGTGACGAGGTATATGCCTTGGTCGGACCAAGAAATCACCTGGAGCATTAAAGATCATCCCAAGCTTATGCCAAGTCCTAGTTCGTATGCGTTGGTGCTGGATCCGACATTCATTGGGCCTAACATCAATGTAAGGTTCTCAAAGGTACTGATTAACAATGGCAGTAGCATTAACATCATGTATGCGGACACAATGCGCAAATTGGGTATCTCGGAGAACATGCTACAGGCCACAAGGACAACTTTCCATGGTATTGGGCCCGACATTCCTAGTGCGCCAATAGGCAAGGTCCGGGTTGACGTATTGTTCGGTACGAGAGATAACTGCCGAACCGAAAATTTGGAGTTCGAGGTGGTGAACTTGGAAAGTGCGTATCACACGTTACTCGGAAGGCCAGCACTGAACAAGTTCATGGCAAGCTGTCACATTAGTTACTTGAAGATGAAGTTGCCCGGGCCAAATGGAGTGATTCCCATTGCTGGGGATTTCCGACTTTCCATGGAGTGTGCGTCGGCCGGGTCTAACCTAGACGAGTCACTCGTGATTGCGCAAGAGAAAAGGAAAATCCAAGAGGTCGCGGCATTGGCTCAGTCCGCACAGCAGTATATGCCGGGGCTGAGTAACCCGCATGGAAGTGTATCATTCCAAGCCACAAAAGATGCCAAGAAGGTTCCTGTTGATGATATGTTCCCAGAGCGCACCGTAACAATTGGTGCCGGGTTAAGTGACAAATAGGAAAGCGAGCTCGTCAACTTCCTCCGTGAGAATTGGGACATTTTTGCTTGGTCCACACAGGACTTGCAAGGTGTTCCGAGGGAGTTGGCCGAGCACTCTTTAAACGTGAGACCCGGAGCAAAGCCAGTGAAGCAACCTCTCCGCCGCTTCGCCGAGGATAGGAGAAAGGTCATTGGAGACGAGATAGCTCGGTTACTAGCTGCAGGATTTATCGTGGAAGTTCTTTACCCGGATTGGCTGTCTAATCCGATGCTGGTGGAGAATAAGAAGGACGATCCGAATGTGGCGGTGGTTTGGCGTATGTGTATCGATTACACGAACCTGAACAAGGCGTGTCCAACAGATCCATTTCCACTGCCAAGGATATATCAGGTCATAGACTCAACTGCTGGATGTGAATTGTTGTCGTTCATTGATGCATATTCTGGTTTCCACCAGATACCTCTGAATCCGGATGATCAAATAAAGACTGCATTTATCACCCCATATGGGGCTTATTGCTATCGCACCATGCCTTTTGGTTTACGTAATGCAGGGACAACGTACCAAAGATGTATGCAAAAACGTTTGCACGACCAAATTGGTCAAAATGTACAAGTGTACGTGGATGATGTGGTTATCAAGACCAAGGAAAGCAAAACGCTCCTTGACGATATCAGGCAGACGTTCGCGAAGTTAAGAAGGTTCCGGATGAAGCTTAACCCGGAAAAATGTACTTTCGGTGTCCCAGCTGGAAAATTACTCGGATTTCTTGTTTCTAGCCGAGGTATCGAAGTTAATCCAACTAAAATCCGGGCCATTGAACGAATGGAACTACCGATGTGTCTTAACGATGTCCAGAAGTTCACTGGTTGCCTGGCATCGTTAAGTCGGTTGGGAGAAAAGGCACTGCCTCTCTACCAACTCATGAAAAAGTTGGATAAGTTCGTTTGGACGCCGCAGGCCAATGAAGCCTTTGTCCACTTGAAGAGGATGTTAGCCACTGCACCAGTGTTAGCTTCTCCACTATCAAAGGAGCCAATGTTGCTCTACATAGCAGCAACCAACCGAGTTGTAAGTGCAGTGATAGTGGTAGAGCGCGACGAGGAAGGTAAGTCGGTGCAAAGGCCAGTGTATTACCTAAGTGAGGTATTATCTGCCTCAAAACAGAACTATCCACACTATCAAAAGGTGGCTTATGGTGTCTATATGGCAGCCAAGAAGTTGAAGCATTACTTTGATTAGCATCCTATCAGGGTAATATGTGAGGCTCCCATATCAGAGATAATGAGTAAAAAGGATGCAAGTGGTAGGATTGCAAAATGGGCAATTTAACTAGCTCCCTATGCACCACAATATGACAGAAGAGAAGCGATCAAGTCTCAAGCTGTGGCGGACTTTTTTGTAGACTAGGCCGAGGTGCAATTGCCCAGATCCGAATTACTGGAAGATGCACTTTGACGGGTGAAAAACGAAAACCGGGCTAGGTGTTGGAGTTGTACTTACCTCGCCAAAGAAGGACCAGCTGAAATACGTGCTGCAGATCCATTTCGCAGCATCGAACAATGTCGCTGAGTATGAAGCACTTGTGCATGGGCTCAAAGTGGCAAAAGAGATTGGGATACGTCGGATCCTGTGCTTTGGCGACTCGGATTTGGTAGTACAGCAAGTGTCGGGACTGTGGGACGACCTTGATCCAAACATGGCACTGTACAGATTTCATGTACAGAAGATATCTGGTTACTTTGAGGGATGTGAATTTCACCATGTACCCCGGGTGGAAAAATCAGGCTGCCGACATGTTGTCGAAGCTCGGGTCAACCCGACAAGCAATTCCACCGGGTGTAGCATTAGAGCACCTCAGGAAACCATCCATTAGGCCATCTCCAGAAACTGACTTAATATATGTCCCGGAGGACATGGAATCTGGAGCTGTCCCCATGACATTGACATGGGAGGTGGTGCGCGAAACCCGGGGACTGCCTCGGCAAACCCAGGGACTGCCTCAGTGAACCCGGGGACTGCTCAATGTGATCCAGTCGAAGTTATGCCAGTGGATCAGATGGAAATTGATGAGGATGTGTTACCTGTGCGAGCAATACCAGCTTGGGCAATAACTATATTTCAATTCCTAAAAGATGGAACTTTGCCCACTGAGGAGATGCTATCCAGGCAAACTCAGAGGAGAGTTAAGGCATACATGATCATCAATTCTGAGCTATACAAAAGGAGTGTGACCAATGTCCTCCAGCGATGCGTTGACCCGGAAGAAGGGCTTGACATCCTCCGAGATATACATCAAGGGGAGTGCGGGCATCATGCCTCGTCCCCAGCCTTGGTGGCAAAAGCTTTCCGACATGGATTCTGCTGGACAAGTGCCTTAGAACAAGCAGAAGATCTGGTGAGAAAATGCAATGGTTGTCAGAGGTATGCTACCAAGACACATATGCCAATGTCGGAACTCAAGACCATACCAATTACATGGCCATTTGCCGTATGGTGCTTGGATATGGTTGGCCCGTTTAAACCAGCAAGGGGAAATATGACTCACATTTTGGTCATGGTGGACAAATTTACAAAGTGGATTGAAGTGAAGCCTATAAGAAAATGTGATGGAGCTACGGCCGTAACATTTCTCAAAGACATCATCTTGAGATACGGTTACCCTCACAGTATCATAACTGATAATGGCACAAATTTTGCGGAAGGAGCGTTTGCGCGTTTCTACCAGGATAAGAAAATCCGGCTGGACGTAGCCTCGGTAGCCCACCCCGCATCGAACAGACAAGTGGAAAGATCCAACGGATTAGTATTATCCGGGATAAAACCCCGGCTCATTGAGCCGCTGCAAAGATCAGCGTGGTGCTGGATAGAAGAACTACCAGCGGTACTGTGGAGTTTAAGAACAACTCCGAATCGATCAACAGGCTATACGCCGTTTTTTCTGGTATATGGGGCAGAAGCTATATTACTAGCTGACATAGAGCATGATTCGCCTAGGGTCACCCAATACAGAGAAGCCGAAGTGCAAGAAGCCCGGAAAAATGATGTTAATCTGCTGGAAGAAGCGAGAGAACTGGCATTGTCTAGATCCGCCATATATCAGCACAATCTCCGACGCTATTATAGCCAGAAAGTAAGCCCCCGAGTCTTTCGGGAAGGTGATCTGGTGCTCCGGTTGGTACAACGTACTGCTGGCAAGCATAAATTATCCCCCCATGGGAAGGGCCATTCATTGTGAGCAAAGCATTGCACAATGATTCTTATTATCTTACAGATGCAAAGCCACATGAAAAGAACAAGGCGGACAGGTCCGGCGAGGAATCTAAGCGTCCATGGAATGTAGCTCTACTTCGTCCTTTCTACACTTAGCAAAGAAGTGTATGTATCCGAGTCTTCTCATGTGTCGGTATGTATGCCGGCAATGAGCTCATCAATGAAATGTTGGCACCTCGAGCAGTAACTCGGGGACTGCCTTAATAATATTTGTTGTCTTTTGTGCGTCAGCTGGAATAAGTTGTTCTACTTCACTTGGATTAGTAATGTGTGAGCACCAAAAACACAACTCTTCGACTTGCTGTTGTCCAACAAGAATTGGCTTCATGGCAAGCAAGAGAACAAGTTTGGAATTCCTTAGCACATGAAAAACGACCAAGGAAAAGAAGTTAATCGAGCCGACGTCTGTTTTTCGGACTAACCTTGTATTTACTTTCAAATTATTATGCTGAGTTATTTTGAGCTAAGCCTAAAGTTTCCAAGTATTGTTAAAACAATTTTTGAAGCTCGGATTCATAAGTCGTAAAATCGAATCAAGGTAGACACGAACCAAGCCAAAAGATTGGACGAACAAGAAAGTGAAACTCGAGGACTACGCCCAAGTTAATCTGGCATTAGAAACTTAGTAGCAAAATATCACATGTGTATTGGATACAATTCCACCCGGCATACCAGGGATCTGATAAGTTTTCAAGTGTTTTCACTCAAGGAGCAGCAGGAGGAGGAAGTTCGGTGTCATCTTCGCCATCTTCGATATCCGAGGCGTCGTCCTCTCTGTCCTCGTCTGAGCCATTTTCAACGTTCTCAACCTCTCGTCACCAGCGGTTTCCAGGAAGCTCGGTCCCTCGGTCCATTCATGGATGGGAGCATATTCGATGAGGCTGTGGGTGCAAGCCTTGCGCCGAGCTACCCACTCCGGGTCACTGGTCCATTTGGATCCGGTGCGCATGCGCGTTAAGAGGTTGAGGTCGATCTTCTCGTACCACGTGAGTACGTAGTGGAGAACGGTCTCAGCTGCGGCGCGCCCAACGGATTCCCTCCAAAGCTCAAGCTGGGTCTCGCACTCCATCAATTTTTCAACAAGAAGTGTGGTTCCCTCCGGAGTGTCTTCTGCAGGCCAAAACGTGTTGAAGACTCGGACTGCAGCGTCAAGGATATCCTTGCCATAGTTCTTAATGATTTCCATGCGAGATGACAGGCTGACCAGCAGGTCCTCCATGTCATAGGGAATCTCTTGAGTGTCAGGCCCAACGGGAGTACCCCTCTCCCGATGGAAATCAGCAACATCAGCGCTCGCGATGGCAGTGCCCTCTAGAAATTTGCCTGAAAACGAGATAAGAGAAACAGATAAAGAAAAGACATATGAAGTAACCCAGAGAAGTACGCCGGATAAGGGAAAGGAACTTATGTGAAATATGACTGAGGACCCGAGTCAACTCCCTGGTACAGTCATCACGTCTTTTGCAAAGCTGCGCAAGTTCAGCGTTCGCCGAATCAAGCTTGACGTCGGACTCCTGAAGAAGTTCTCGGTCCTTAGCAATTTGGAGGTTGAGGCGTTCACGCTCTTCGGTATAGTCCTGGCCGGTCTTTTGGAGCTCGGATTGATGTTGTGCCTTCAATTTCTTCATCTCGGCCTTAAGCTTGGCGATCTCATCATCCTTGGTCTGGAGAAGGGCAAGCTCATCATCTTTCTTCTTGAGCTTGACCTGATGTAGTCCTTCTTGTTCAAGAAAATGCAGCATCATATCAGGCACGGGCACACTAACTTCAAGAGATGCTGAAATAGTGTATTGACCCAGCAGAGCCGAGGTATGAATGTTTGCCGAGCCGAGGGGAGGAAAGGAGATGGAAAGCGTAGAAAGGTCGGACAAAAGTAACTTACCCTTGATCTGATCCAGATTCTTCCTCATAAGCTTGTTCTCAATCTCCACCCCAGCTGCGGAAACCGAATGATGGATTAGTTCGGCAGAAGAAAATGAAGAAAAACGGAGAGATGCCAAGGAAGGAATTTACCCCTTTTTGTATTCTACGAGAAGTGCAGTTTTCTTCGTGCATAGCATCTTGTGAGTGTCCAGGAGACGCTGGAACTCAGCACTCTGGCGATTGGTGGTCACCTGAAAAGAGTACAAAGACATAACTTAGCTAGGTACATATTCGAAGTGTACAAAATCCGGGCCAATTGGACCTTAACCCGGCTCTAGGTGTGTGCATATTCGAAGTTATCAAGATCCGGGCCAAGTGGAACTTAACCCGGCTCTAGGTGTGTGCATATTCAAAATTATCAAAATCCGGGCCAAGTGGAACTTAACCCGGCTCTAGGTGTGTGCATATTCGAAATTATCAAAATCCGGGCCAAGTGGAACTTAACCCGGCTCTAGGTGTGTGCATTATCGAAGTTATCAAAATCCGGAGGTGTGTGCATATTCGAAGTGTACAAGATCCGGACCAAGTGGAACTTAACCCAGCTCTAGGTGTGTGCATATTCGAAGTGTACAACATCCGGGCCAAGTGGAACTTAACCTGGCTCTAGGTGTGTGCATATTCGAAGTTATCACGGAGCTACGTTAGTTTTCTAAGGAGCATCCAGCCAAGTAACAAGTTACTCCCCCGGAGGCTCGGGGACTAATGGTTATGTCATCATTATCTATAGCATCTAAAGGGGAAGTGACGTACCTCCATCATCCGACCCGCGAGGGTGATTACCTTAGCGGCTGTGTTCATTTGGGCGGAAAATTCGGCGGGGCCAAACCTCTCCGGGAGATCATCGGCATGGACGAACTCTGCCTTGTTCCAGTTGTTGACGAATTCAATAAGGGTCGGAGGGTATCGCTCGCCGGTGGACATATGGGGTGCCACCAAGCCCTTCGCATGCGCCTCCTTCCTCTCAACCAAGGCAAGGGCCGAGCTGGTGTGCAAAACCATCTGTTGTGCATCAGTTGGCTCGGCAGGGGCGTCCTGCGGGGCTGGAGGCTTCTTGGGAAGCATGGACGCGAGAGTGCGCTGTCCAGCCTCGACGAACGCTACCCTGGCGGCGTCAGGGGCCTTTTTTCCCTTGGGCTGCTGGGAGGAGGAAGTGGTACAATAGATTTTCCCTTAGGAGCTGTTTGGGTACTTTCTCGCCGAGACTGAGAAGTCTCGGACGAGGCGGAGGAGCTTGGCGCTGGTGCTTTTGCTGCTAGAGTTGGTGCAGGTGCCAGAGTTGGTGTTGGCGCTGGTGCTGAGGTAGTCTTTGTGAGAGCTCGTTGCGGCGGAACCGAAGTTGTGGATGCTGCCGCCTCGGTCGAGCCAGTCTCCCCCACTTCAAGGTTGCCCCCCTCTTGACGAGGTGGAGCAGAACCCGGAGCAGCCTTAGAACCCTCTGGAATTGAGCTCCACGAGCGTGACTCGTCGCCACGAGGGGGAAAAGGGCAAGGTCGGAGCGGTGAAGCAATGCCAGACCCACTCTAGGGGACCTCCACCGCAGCCCTGTAAAATCAAACAATGACAGATGAGAAACTAAAACAGTACAAGAGCAAGTAAGTGGCTGAGGGAAAAGAGGCTTACGCGTCTGAGGTCAGGGGCTCCTTGGGCTTCCGAGCTCTTCGTGTTGGGGCCTTGGCTGCTGGCTTGGAGGCAGTTTTGTCTCCGGACTTCTTTCGCCTTTTGGCGGGCTGAGAAGGTCCGGAGGAAGAAGTTGATGCAGCTCCCCGCTTCTTCTTCGGCCCAGCCGGAACAGGGTCACCCACGACAAGGGGAGGGTCCTCGTGGATCTGCCCACCGGATTTAGCTGATGCCGGAAAAGCATAAGAAAGGGGGACATCGTCAATAGCTTCCATCACCTCGACATCCGAGTCATCTTCATATTCGGGCCAATTTCTAATGGAAGAGGGTTTACCGGTGGGTCGCTTCGTAGCGTCGGTCATCGGGAGGAACATCTCCTAATCCGGCTCTTCCTCGTCTGAGGTCTCCTGGTTAGGCACCCACTTAAGGGTGGGATCGGTGCCATCTTCTAGGGTCTGCTGAAGGAATAGCTAAGGAAAAGGACAGACAACAGGGTTAAAAATACAACGGCGACTGACATAAGGTTTAATTCGGAGAAAGTTTGTGACAAAAAACTTACCGCGGGAGGAGGCCTATCACGGCAGAAGTGCTCAATGCCCCACGTCCACTCAGAGGAGAAGTCGTTGTGCGTGGTGAAGAGAACCTTGACCCGACGATAGATCTCCGTGTTGCTCAACTCGAAGGACGAGGTCCGGTTGGGATCGCGGCCCCAGCTCATGTGACACACTTTGTGAGTGCGCTTCTGGAGGGGGGAGATCCGGTTGCGGACGAACGTGATCATAGCGTCCTCGTTGCGCAACCCGAGCTTCTTCAGTTCCGCGAACCTTTTATTGACCTGGTTGGCAAAGCCCATGGGCTTCTTGGGGATAGCCTCCGACAACTCCGGGTTAGGAGGACCCGGAGCATAGGGGAGCAGCCGGATCAAGTCTTCAGTGCCCGCATTCCGAACATAAAAGAAAGTCCGGGTCCATCCCTTGCAGGAGTGCAACCCGGTAACTCGGGGAAAGACGGAGAATCTCCGGGGTGAAATGGACGCAGCTCCGAATTGAGTGAGCTACTTGTCCTCCGGATCAAGTTGAATGTTCGGAATGACATTACGACGAACGCCGAAAAACCTGATCCATAGCTCCTTCGTGGGCCATAGTCCGGCATAGCCTTCGATCGTGGAGGCGAAAGCAGAAAGAGAAGTAATTGCGTTGGCAGGAAGGTGGTGCGGATGGAGTTCGTAGGTGCTTAACCAATCATGGAAGAAATCGCTGACCGGCAAACCGAACCCCCGCTGGAAGTGGGACAAGAACACAACATACTCACCCGCATTGGGTGAGGGGGCGAGTTCGGCGGAGGCGAGGCATGCGGTGACGCCGGCAGGGATGTGTCTGGTGCGGTAGAGCCAGTCCAGGTCGTCTTGGAAGACCCAGGACCCAGCCCACGCACCACGGTCCGCCGTGGCGGTGTCTTCCTCCATCTCTTGCTCGGCGACGGCGAGCTCCTCTTCTATCATCTTGTGTTCGCTGCCCTCACTGGCGCTAGCGGCGGTGGGGGGCAACAGCGTAGATTGACAACAACCCGTGGCGAAGGAGGTACGTAGCGGTGGCAGCGATGCAGAGGCATGGGGAAGCAGTGCGGCGGCGGCACGGCTACTTAGAAGCAGTGGCGGCGGCGCTGTCACAGGGAAGACGAAGAAGAAGAAGAGCTAGAGGCAGAGGGGCGCGGAAGGGGGAAAAGACCTAAGGGGTGCGCCCCTCCCCTGGGGGAAACCACTCCCTCATGAGGGAAGTGGGATCGTGCTTTGCGGTTATGCCGCACGGTGTGGCCATGTATGCACCGTATTGGCCAATCAGCATCGGGCCACACGGAAGGTCACAGGGCGCAGACAATCCCATGACGTGACGCATTAATGCAGTTAACGAGGAGGCAGGCATGATGTGACGTGTGCACAGTAACTCCTGACAGTAACTGCGGCGGTTACTGTGGCAGGCCCTTAAAATGAGGCAATGTGATGATTACCCTCCACGTGGGGAAGCGTACGAGGGAAGGAAGAACAACCCGGATGAGAATATGGTAACCCGGCCGGCAAGTAAAAACCTTGAATGTGCCAAGGGAAAATAAATCCATAGAATCCGAGATAAGGTGGTAACCCGGCCAGCAAGGGACAACTTGAAATGTGCCAAGGGAAAGTAAATCCATAGAATCCGAGGTTAGGAGATAACTCGGAAATAAAATCCTAAGCTCAGTGAAATGGAACCTGATGTGGCCTTAGCGGCCAAGGCAGCTAAGACCGCACCATCTTCGGGGACTAATGTTGGGGGGATACCCCAGGGTAGGGTCACGCCGGGGTATAAATGCCGAGTTAGCCTAGGTTTGGCAAGGTCAAAGCGGATGCTGGCCGGGTCACCTCAAGGCGGGCCGAATCATGGAGTAACCCGCACCAAGGGATGTCCACCTAACTGGGTCTCAGTCGACTTAAGCCGTATGTCGGAACGATGTATCTAACTTTCATGCAGGAACGGGTGTGGCCGGATCAACTACGATCCGGGTCATGTCAAGCTTCTAGGAGAAGGAAGGAATCTCGCTAGTCAAAAGTAGCCCCGGTACGCACGGCATGAGCGAAGCGGACAGAGATAGGACCAGCGAGGCGTGGCCGACAAAGGTGACAAGGCCAATGGTAGGTGACGCAAGCGCCGCAGAGGCTCACGTAGCCTCTGCATGGATGACGCGAGGGGAAAGTAACCCGGTCAGCTTACTATTTTGGGAGGAGGCATATTCCCAGGAATATGCCTCCACGTATGCCCTAAGTGGAGACCTAGCCACCCCTATATAAGGAGGGCTAGGGCCTCTGTAGAAGGGGTTCCGCTATTCTGATTGGTTTTAGGTTCTAAGGGTTGATCACTAGTTGGTCTCGTACGGGTTAGCTGTGGGTGAGAGTAAGAGAGTTCCTTCTTCCTCCTCTCGTCAATACAGCTCTGGGAGCACTTGTAACCTTGGAAGTGAATCATATATAAAACTTCTGTGTGAGGAATCACCTCATTATCCCTCCCTGGATTCCCCTAGTGCATTTAGTCCCCACCTTTAGCCTATCCATGGAATCTGCCGTGACACCACCACGACACTACAAATCCCCACAGGTGGTTGCATACAGCGAGAAGGAGTCAACTCTCGCACTCGAAGACTCCATCGACCTCCTTGACGAGGCACACTAGATAGCAGCAGAGAGATCAACGATCTACCAGCAAAGCCTCCGCAACTACCACAGCAGAAGGCTACACCCCAGATCCTTCGTCGAAGGAGACCTGGTCCTGCGACTGAAGCAACAAGGGCATCTCAAGCTCGAGTCCCCTTGGGAAGGACCCTACGTGATTACAGAAGTAATCCCAGGTGGTGCCTATCTCCTTAAAGATTTCGAGAGCGGAGTCGCATACTCCAACCCCTGGAACGTCGCGCAGCTGCGTCATTTCTACCCCTAGTCATTTCTTACATTACAAATCAGGCTATTCAGCCAGGCTACTTAGCCACACATTAAACCTCGTACTATTCTGCGAATAAATAAATCTAAGTGCCCTGAAACTCTGTGTATTTTCCTATTTTCTCGCGATTTCATCACTCGGGAGCTGCGCCACCCTTTGCACTTTCGTTCTACGAACAAATCGCAGTATCCTGAGTAGCTGATGCGCTACCAATCGAACCCTTGATAAACACCAACCCAGTTGCAACGCACCTGACAGGTTGGCAAGGTGTTGAGATAAACACATGTCAGGCTAACGAAAAGGGACTGCAGAGTACAATACACTCGAAAAATATACAAGCTAGCAAGCTCTTCACATATAAATGGGTATTAAATACACCCAACACAATCATACGAACTTTACAACACTCATACATCTATGTGCAGGATACAAACTACGTTACTGCTGCAAAAGATGAACATTTGTCTGCTCTTCAAAAAAGTCGACGACGTCCTCCGCTGGCTGATCAACCGCCTGGTAGTTTGGCACCATGTTCCAGGTCATCCCCTCTGGCGGCGGTGGCAGCCTAGTAGCAACGGACGCTATGTCCACATCATGCCGATGTAGTCGCACCAGCGACAACGCAGCCTTCGCACCTGCGACCAGTTGCTGCCGCACGCACTCCCGTACTGCACTTATATCTTGAAACTTCGCTAGAAGAGCCAACTGGCTTGAAGGGACGGTGTCCAGTGGGAACATCGTCTAATAAATGTTCCTGAGGCACGACTGTGCCTTCTTCAAGCATTGAAGCACTTGAGAAGAACGATCCTGCAGGGTGGCCAACGCGACTGCACGGTCGTGGCCCACCCAAAAAGACCCACTAGCCTGCAGCTGCTCCTGGGTCAGGTTGTTCATTCGAATGGCCACCCGGTCCTTCTCATCCTGCGGATGACGAGCGCTAACAACTACACCAAGCAAAACAGCAAAGTGTAAGGATAAGGCATGGCCGTGACTAACTAAAAGAAAAGATGAGAAGGCAGAGAGCTAACATTTAAACTGCTCATTCAATTGCGCCACTTCCTCCAAGAGATAATTCTCATGGGCGGTGGCCTTCTCAGATTTCGACTTCCACACATATGCGTTACCGTGGACAATGGGAACTCACGCTCCAACTACTTAATGCAGTCGCGCAGTCGCGAAAGCAATGACAACTCCTCCACCTTTGAACGCGGATGCGCCGTGGTGTCATTGGTAGGAGGATAATCATGAGGACCACTCGAAGGACCCTAAGTACAATCAAGCAAGAGGCAAATGAGACTAATCACACATCGATAAACAAAGGACTACATTCAGATTCAATAAAATGACAAGGGACCCCCCCCCCACACACACACACAAAAGCATGGTTTAGACAAAAGGCTAGCTACAGCTATTACACATGGCGACTAGGGAGCATTCTGCTTTTTCGACTTCGACTTCGACTTTGGGGGCTTCATCGCATCCGTGGCAGTCTCTGACGCCACGGACTTGCCGGTGGTAGCCCCAGATGTCACGGTCTTTGCCGCCTTCGCTCGCTGCCGCTCCTTAGAGTACTTGGCCACTTTCTCGATAAGCTGAGGCCCGTATTTACCGAAGCTACTAGCGAAAGGAGCAAACACTACCTGCTGTCCTCCGGCATCGACAAGCATTGCCTTGGAGATCGCGGTGGGATCCAACTCCATGCCATGGGCTTGCACCATCGCGAGTGCCATGGTGGCACCGACAGACCACTGGGAGTTCCTGAATTCCATGGGAATACCTCCAGCGAAGGATTCCACCAGGTCATCAAGATTGTCGATTAGCCTGGCCTTGGGAGTCAGGTCCTCACGGAGGCGACTGAGCACACCTTTGGCCTTCCCCAACGTCTCTTGAAGGGAAACACTGTGGTCCTCTACTGCAGCAATGGCGCCAGCCAAAGCATCCGCGCGACGCAGGGACTGGGCGTCAAAGCTCAGGCCGGCGGCATCTGCATACACAGGGTGTCAGCATAGCAACATGACGTCAAACAAGGAGCAATGCAAATCAAACTAACAATTACCTGAGAGAGCCTTGGCAATCCAAAAAAGTTGTTCTTTGAACAACTTCTCCCTTTCAGCATTGGAAGAGTGTAGATCTTCCTCACGCTTTTGCGACTCTTCCAGAGCCGCGACTGCCTCATCGCGTCTTTTCTCCGCCACGGCAAGCCCCTTATTGAGGGACGTAACATGATGGAGAAGTTCATTGTGTTCACCTACAAAAGTACAGGGCATATCAACACTTGAATTGACAATCTTCCACGAAGACAAGGACAAAGTCAAAAGCTAACCTTCGACTGTGCGGTGGCGATTATCCAGCAGCGCGTGCTGTCGACCCAGAGCAAGGACTTGCTCCGTAAGGCGAGTAGCTTCCTTCACAATGAGCTAAACCAAGGGAAATGAATACTCAGCGTCAGCCCAACATACAAATTCGACTGCCAAATAGCAAAAAAAAGGACACTCACATGTTCCTCTAGGGACTTCGAAGATGACTGTCACGCAATCGTCCGTGCAACCATCTGGTGCTCCCCAACATGTGGGGAACTCGAAGAATTGGCACCGGAGTGGGCCGCCACTAGAGGAGAAGGAGACCGTTCGGCCACCTCCTTAGCCTTGGAGTTCGTGACCCCGGACTCTTTCACGAATTGGACGTCATCAGAAGACGATGACGCCACTTGACTACAAAGCACATCCAGCGCCACTTCAGAAAAGCAACTCCAAAGGAAACAAGACAAACACGCGGAAAATAAAACTCACCAATTGAATTTGTCGAGGTCAAACAAGTCATCTGACAACTCCTTCGGCAGCCGCAGCTTCTTCCGAGCAGGAGGAGCCATAGCTCGCATAGGCACGGCGGGAATCGGCTCCTCTGCAGCAGCAGAAGGACCCTCCGGTGTCGTCGGAGAGGAGGCATCAGAATTCTTGTTGTGGGAACGCTTGCGAGTGCTCTGGCCGTTGGACCCAGGGGCTTCCTCCTCTTCTTCAACTGGGATGGTCAAATCCGACTCATCCTCTTCCACCGCATCACGCGGGATAACCCCTTCCGGCAGAGGAGGGAAGTTGGAGGACACTTTCCAGTCCTGCATTTAGAAGAAACATCAGCACAAATTTAAGCACTTGGCAACCAATCGAACAAATACAATAATACTTCGCAAAAAAATCTACCTCAGGCGGAGGGTTGTTGGCATCGAAAGGGGGCAAGACTGATTTGCCTGGGAGATCCTGCTTGGCGGTATACTTGGTCACCAGTTGCAACCTCCTATCTACCTCACCCATAGAAATGTCCTCCGCATATATGCGAGTGACATCGTCAGCACCAACCCAGCGGTACATCGGATGGACTCTAGCTTGCAGAGGCTGGATGCGGTGGCGCAACCACGTGCGAATGAGAGCAGCGCCACCCTCTTCTTTGCCTATGCGGCCTTCGAGGTTGCAGACACGCTGGTACAACATCTCTATCTCCTCGGACTCGCGAGGCATCACGACGTTCTTCCAGGAACGCCTCCTCTTGCAAGTCGCCATGGGATTGAAGGGTGCGTGTCCGAAGTGTTCTCCGTCAGCCTTTTGGTCACGGATGTAGAACCACTTGTCTCTCCACCCTTGGACAGACATGGTGAGCTTGATATCAAAGTAGGTAGAGGAAGAGTCGACGTGGATCCTGCAGCCTCCTACATCGTAGACTACCGAACCCGACCCCGACTGACGCTTAAGCTTAAAAAGCTTCTTGAAGAGACCAAAGTGTGGCTCGATTCCGATCCAGCACTCGCACAAAGTGATGAAGCTGGCAATGTGGAGAATGGAATTTGGGACTCCTAGTGCAGCTGGATCCCATAGAAACAAAGAAGACCCCTAACAAAAGGATGCAGGGGAAGGGAGAGACTTTGAATGATGAACGCAAGGAACATCACTTGGAAACACGGAGGAGGAGGAGGGATTACCTCATCACCAGGCACTCGTGAGTCATCTTCCACGGACGGAAGAGCTCCATATTGACGAAGAGGTGCAGCTCGGAGGACTTGATGACAGACGCGCGCCAGGAGCCATCGGTGACACGGGTGCCCGCACCTTTCTTCTTCCCAGCGGCGGCGGTGCTGGAGCCGACGGCAGTGGTGAATCCCTTCTTCTTGGCAGCGGCAATGGTGGCCGCAGATCCAGCTGCCTCCTGTTGATCTGGCTATTGGGGGATAGTCGGCCTGTCTTGCCATGTCCGGCTGCATCTGGTCAGCCGGACGCGATCCGACTGTCTTGTTTCTTATTCTGTTGGGGTACCTGGGGATCATCCCCCTGACAACAGCGGAAACTAAGTAAAACTTGAGTCCATCAACGCCTCAGGCTAGCTGCGTGAAGACCCGCGATCCCTACGCATCTTTCAGTCTTCAGATTCTGCACATAAGATGTGCAGCCAACAAGATGGGTCAATACTTTGAATGTATTGGCAAATTACACCAAGGAAAGAGTAAGTCTATCTCTACATGCAAGGCTAAGAGTAGGCTTTGGGGTTCATTTGCATAAAGCCAATTTTCTCAATGTAATAGGAAAAGAGGAAGAGATTTCCCTACTTTGTAATCTTTGATAAGTAGTATAGGGTCGAATGGAACACGTGGATATTACACACCAAGTGCCCAAACAACCTAGCACTTGGATATTATGCAGCCAAGTTCCCAAAATCCCACCCAATGGCGATATTACTCACGCCTTAGGGTTTATAAAACGTTAGGTTTGGAAAAGAGAGAGGAAGATCTTTCAGAGGCTCCATCCTTCAGATGCTCAAGGTTGTTCTGTTTCCGTGAACACGGCTGATCGATCAGATTGCAATACTCTCGAGAGGTTGTGCACTTTCCCCACAATCCACGATCAAGTCCTTTTACAGACAAGACCATGGCGAAGCCCTCCCTTAGTAGCCCCTCTAGTAGCTGGATCCAACCGTGCCAACAACCTCCAAATGTTGGTACCCCGGTGAGGTTTCCCACTAAGTACTAAGCTAAGACAAAGCCCATATGTATTGTGGTTGCACGGGAAGCTTCTGAAATCTGAAACATGGCAGACTTCTTTGATTCCTGGGCGGCCGTCCTCCACCAAATATCCACTCGTTGACCCGACAACCATTCCGCCCAGAAGAAAACTTAGTTTTATTTTGAAGGGGGTTTAGAGAAGAAAAGTTTGCTCGAGAGAGCTCTCGTACTTAGAATTTTTTGAGTCTTTCGAACCCTCCCAACGGTACTTGATATATACAAGTATATAGCATAACAAGCATAACTTAGAAAAATAGGATAACCTATTGGGATGGAAATTCCTAAGCATAGAGCTACTCATGGCATACTACAACACCGCACTTGCGAAAATAGTACTAAGAAAATCTACCAAAAACCTACACATGCATACTACAGAATTTGAAGAGTAAAACATGCATAGTCAAAACTGGGACATAAACATGAACAAGTGGTGTAACTTGCCTTGATCCGAGCAGCACTCTACACAACAGTACTCCTCAGCGCACTCCGAGCAATCTAACGAAACAAACATGGACCCCATCACAATTTGCACAAAACAAAGTCACGAAGTCGAATATGCATGCATGCAACATGATAATATGCAAGGATGGATTCAAATTTGACCAAGGGTTTTATTCTGGGGTGTTGTTGAGTTGGGGATGTCATTAGAATCGATTCCCCACAGATTTTAAATATTTTGGGTTAAACCCTAAATAATCAAGCTCAGAAAATAGATCTGCCCCACCAATCTATCTCGAAACAGATCTGAACACTCTAAGCAAGTTATAACAATTTTCTATAGAAGGTCCCGTCGATACAAAGCCAACGCAACAAGAAACAACTAAAACGGATCTACGGATAATTTTCTAGAATTAAAATACTCTAATCTAAACTTTGAATCCTACTGCAAGATTGCTGTGGTAAAACAGTAATATTATTTTATATCTGTGTTCTACTCAAAAATATGAATCCAACGGTATATTATACGCAATTTTTGGACTAATACTCGATTTACTATTGATTTTACAAGGTTTAATAGTTTTCTGCCTAATTAAAAGAAAATAAAAAGACGGCGCCAACTGTGCAGCGCCAAATGGCGGCGCGCGATTGGCCTAGAGCGGGCACGCGGCACTGACGCGGCGGCGATGCGGCGCTGACGAGTGCGCTGACATGTGGCGGCGCGCTATTGGTCGGTACCCCTTCGCTGGGTCAAAGCGATCTATACCGCCGGATCGAGATCTGACGGCCGGGGACAGAGGGGCTTACCGGCGGTGACGACTTGACGTTGATGACAACGGCGACGGCGGCGGTGTGTCGGTGGCGATGGCTGGCGGCGTTCCGGCTGGCTCTCGGCTGCGCGAAGTGGACGACGACGTTCCCCTCCTCCTCGCGGTCGCCCTGGTACGGTCGGTGTCGGTCCTCCCCTTCCCTGCTCGCGGTGGTGCTCCGCCGTTCTCTCCCGTCTCCGGCGAGACTCCAGCGACCAATTGCCGGCGATTCACCGCGCTATAGAGAGGGAAAATCGAGGGGGAGACAGAGGAGTTAGCGGCGGTTCCGATTTTGGAAGAAAGAGAGGGAGAAGAGCTCGGTATCGACGACGGCGACAACCTCCCGAGGCGGAGCTCCGGCGCGTGTCGGCGGCGACATAGGTGGTGCTAGGGTTTGCGGTTTTTTGGGAAAAGAGCCGGGGCTCGATGGGAGGCTTATAAGAGGGGGCTTGCGTGCGGAAGGGGTCGGATTTGTCTCCGAATCAACAGAATCAGTTGGGATCGAGTCGGCAGAGGAGTTGGGGACGAACACAGTTAGGACGGGGATGACAGGTGGGGCCCTCTCGTTAGTGAGAGGCGGGGGGCGGGCTGGCGGCTGGCGCGCCCTGCTGGGCTGGCCTGCGCGTCGGCTGTGCTGTGCGCCACTCGCTCGCGGGTGCGCGCGGTAGGTAGTTGCGGGCTGGCTTCGGCTGGCCCGCTTAGGTTAGACTTCTTTTAATTTTTTATTATTTTTATTTATTTCTGTTTCACCAAAAGTCGCATAACTTTTGTAAACGGACTCCTAATTAAATGAAATTTGTCTCTAAAATTTTGTAAAAAGAAGAGGAGTAAAAAGGGGTTATAAAATAACACTTTTGCAAGAGTTTTGGAGGTTAGAAGTGGTTTTACCCTTTTAGTCTTTTATATGACTATGGGGTTTTGGAAAAATACCTGATGCAGTTTTTGTTATGTGATGCCATGATGCAAGGATATGATGCATGCTTCTAGTAACATCTGAAATTGCAAAATTTGGGATGTTACAAACCTACCCCCCTTAAGAAGAATCTCATCCCCAAGATTCAGGTTGGTTAGCAAATAGGTGTGGGTGTTCTTTCTTCAGGTCTTCTTCACGTTCCCACGTGGCCTCTTCCTCGGAATGGTGATTCCATTGAACTTTGCAAAACCTGATAGTCTTGGTACGAGTGATTCTCTCGGCTGTCTCTAGAATCCTGGTGGGTTTTTCCTCATAGGTGAGATTGTTTTCCAGTTGAACCTCATCCAACGGAACCGTATCCTTTAGTGGGGTTTCGGCCATTTCCGGGTGACACTTCTTTAATTGCGACACATGAAAAACATCATGAACTGTTAACACTTCCGGCAATTCCAGCTGATAGGCAACCTCCCCTCTTCGACCCAAGATTTTGTAGGGCCCTATGAATCGGGGTGCTAACTTACCCTTGATTCCAAATCTCTTAACTCCTCGTAGTGGCGAAACTCGGAGATACGCACGGTCTCCCACTTCATAGGTCACATCCCTGCGCTTGGAATCAGCATAACTCTTTTGCCTAGATTGGGCTATTTTTAACCTGTCTTGAATCTGTCTCACTTTTTCTTCGGCATCCTTGATCAGATCAGGTCCAAACAAACTCCGTTCTCCAACTCCACTCCATAGCAGCGGAGTTCTACACTTTCTGCCATATAGAACTTCAAATGGAGCCATCTTGATACTAGTTTGGTAACTGTTATTGTATGAGAATTCCGCATATGGAAAATTATCATCCCAACTAGACCCATAGTCTAGCGCGCAGGCTCTTAACATGTCCTCCAAGATCTGATTAACTCTTTCCGTTTGCCCATCTGTTTGCGGGTGGAAAGCAGTACTAAACTCCAGTCGTGTTCCTAGAGACTTGTGTAACCGTCGCCAAAACTTCGAGGTGAATTGGGTACCTCTATCAGAGACAATCGCCTTGGGTACACTATGAAGACTTACTATCCTTGACATATAAGTCTTAGCAAGTTTAGCACTCGTATAGGTGGTCTTTACGGGAATAAAGTGGGCCACCTTTGTGAAGTGGTCGACCACTACCCAGATGGAGTCATACCCAGATCGAGTCTGGGGTAGTCCGGTGATAAAATCCATGCCTACCTTGTCCCACTTCCAATTGGGCACAGGTAATGGCTACAGCAATCATGCTGGTTTTTGATGTTCGGCCTTGACTCTGTTGCAAACGTCACACAAGGAGATGTATTCAGCAATTTCTCCTTTCAAGTTATTCCACCAGAACCTATCTTTCACATCCATGTACATCTTTGTATTACCCGGATGAATTGAGTAAGGTGAATCGTGAGCTTCCTGAAGGATTAACTTCCTGATATTGGGATCATCGGGAACGCACAAATGCTTCTCATACCAAAGTGTTCCTTGTTCATCCGTGTGAAACCCTTTTGCTTTACCCTTGCTTATATTAGCTCTTATCTCTTCCAACTCTTTCTCCCCCTTCTGGGCCTCTTTGATTTGGTCCAGAAGCGTTGGCACTATCTCCATAGTTGCTAAGTATCCCTCCGGAACTATTTCCAACCTGAGATCCTTGAATTGTTCACACAAATCATTTGGAAGTTCTCCCACGGTAAGTCCATTTACATAGACTTTCCTGCTTAAGGCGTCAGCCACAACGTTGGCCTTTCCAGGATGGTACTACAGGTCCAAGTCATAGTCCTTGATGAGCTCAAGCCATCTCCTTTGCCTCATATTTAATTCCTTTTGAGTAAAGATGTATTTAAGGCTCTTGTGATCCGTGAACACATCACTTTGTTTGCCCATTAGGTAATGTCTCCATGCCTTGAGCGCATGCACAACTGATGCTAGTTCCAAATCATGCGTGGGGTAGTTATTCTCAGGTTCTTAAGTTGTCGAGAGGCGTAAGACACTACTTTTCCATCTTGCATCAGTACACTACCAAGTCCTTGTCGAGAAGCGTCGCAATAGACTTGGAAATCCTTTTGGATATCAGGGAGACACAAAACTGGTGATGTTACTAGGCACTTCTTTAATTCTTGAAAACTTGCTTCACATGCCTCGGTCCATTGGAACTTCTTCTCTTTCTTCAACAATTCTGTCATAGGCTTTGCTATCTTGGAAAAGTTTTCAATGAACCTTCGATAATATCCTGCAAGGCCCAGGAAACTCCTAATATCACCCACATTCTTAGGGGACTCCCATTCTGTCATGGAAGCTACCTTACTTGGGTCCACGACACCACCTTTAGCTGACACAATATGACCAAGTAATCCTACTTCTTTCAACCAAAACTCACATTTGCTAAATTTGGCATACAACTTGTGTTCCCTTAACTTTTCAATGATTAGGCGCAGGTGCCTCTCATGTTCCTTCTCGTTCTTGGAGTATATGAGTATGTCATCAATGAATACCATAATAAACTTATCCAAGTACTCCATGAATACCTTGTTCATCATAGTCATGAAGTATGCTGGGGCATTGGTTAAGCCAAACGACATCACGGTGTATTCATACAATCCGTATCTCGTGGTGAAAGCTATCTTGGGTACATCCTGTTCTCGGATCTTTAGCTAGAAATAACCTGATCGGAGATCAATCTTAGAGAACACACTAGCTCCCTTTAATTGATAGAACATGTCGTTGATATTGGGTAGGGGATACTTATTCTTGATTGTCACTTCATTCAACGACCGGTAGTCCACGACTAGTCTCTTTGTTTTATCCTTCTTCTCCATGAATAAGACAGGCGCTCCCCAAGATGACGCACTTGGTTGAATGAAGCCTTTGTCCAATTGCTCTCTAAGCTGTTTCTTAAGTTCCTTCAACTCATCCACATCCATCTTGTACGGTCTCTTTGCTATCGGTCTAGTACCAGGCATCAAGTCAATGATAAACTCGATGTCTCGGTCAGGAGGCATCCCTGGCAACTCTTCCGGAAACACATCTGGATACTCCTTCACAATTGGCACACCTCCAAGCTAACCCCCTTAAGAGAGTTCACCATACTTGCTTTGAGTGCGAAATCTGACTTAAAGCGGATCCTTTTCTTATCCGGAGTCGTGAGTGCGATAGTCCTTTTGGCACAGTCTATGACTCCCTCGTATTCGGTCATCCAATTCATGCCCAAACTTATGTCTAAGCCTTGTGATTCCAGAACGACTAGGCTGGTGGGAAAGATTTGTGCCCCAATCCTTAGTTCTAACCCACGGCATCCAGAGTTTGCCACTATTTCTCCACCAGGAGAACTTACCCTTAGAGGAGTACTAATAGTATCCGTAGTTATCTTGTCTCTATCCACAAGTACCCTTGATATGAATGAATGCGATGCACCAGTATCAAAAAGAACAACTGCGGGGGTGGAGTTAAGCTTGAACTTACCAATCACGGAGTCAGGTGCCTCACGAGCATCCTCCACGGAGACATGATTCACTGTGGCTTTGACGAACGGATTCAGCTTCTTCCCGTTTCCATTACCATTGCCATGGTTGTGTCCGTTGCCGTTTCCATTACCATTCCCATTCTTCATCTTTTCGAGGCAAGTAGTTGCATAATGCCCTGTCTTGTTACACTTGAAACATGTCACTTCACTCAGATCCTTCCCATTGCCGCTTCCATTGTGGTGTTTATGGCCATTGTGGTTTTGTCCTCCATGACGATGACCATTGTGGTTGTGGCCATTGTGGTTGTGGGTTGGTGGTGACGAAGTGCGTTGCTTCTGATACGGGGCTGAGTTGTGCTTGTGTGAGGTGGACTTTCTCTTTCGTTTCTCTATACTCCTTTGCTTTGCTTCAACCACCACTGCCATGTCCAGGAGTTCCTGGTAGTTATAAAACTTCAGAGCCACAAGCTGAATAGATATTTCATCATTAAGTCCCCTTAAGAACTCCTCCTGTCTCTTGGCATCAGTGGATACATCATCAGGTGCATAACGTGCCAGCTTGTTGAAAAGGTCCCCATACTCGGAGACAGAGCGGTGCAGTTGTTTCAGGTCGCGGAACTCGCGTCTCTTTCGTGACATGACTCCCGCGGCTACGTGATGAGTACGAAAGGCCGCCTCGAAAACTGGTTCCAGGTGATAGCCTCAATATCGGGGGGTGACCTGGTAATTATCCCACCATTCAGTAGCTGGTCCCTCAAGTTGGTGTGCGGCAAAGCGCACCCTATCAGCTCCAATAACTTGGAAGGTGTCTAACTTCTTGTTGGTGGTGCGGAGCCAGTCATCTGCCACAATTGGCTCAGAACTACTTGAGAAAACTGGAGGGTTCAACCTCAAGAACCGAGTCAGGCGATCCTGTTGGGGCGGTGGGGGTGGTGGAGGCGGCGGGTTGTTGTTGTTGTTTTGCATGTTTTGAGTGAGGAGTTGGATCAGCTGATTCTGGGAGTTCAGAAGTTGTGCTATCTCTGGGGGCATGTTGTTGTTGTTTCCGCGTCTCGCCATCTGTGGGTTTGGTATACAAGTTAAGAAATGGGTAGAA